>JABCMJ010001293.1:0-32556 GCA_014822125.1 Arbutus unedo
ACAAATGGTATCAGAGCGACCCATGTACACGATCGAGTGTGGGGTCGGGACTTTGTTTGGTCACTAGAGAACAGACCCAGGGTTAGGCCGTGGTGACTCTAGTGTTCAGCCCCTTGCGAGAGTGCAAGGTCTTAAAGGTGAAAAAATTGTGATGTCCCGTCCCACATCGAAAGTCTACATGGGTGATCCTGAATATATAAGGAATCATGTAAATTACTACTAACAACTTGAGCTTAAGCATTTTGTGCCACGTGGTTGGACTCCAACAAATTATCGGGTCAGTAATTTACATAGGGCGTTACAAAAGACATATCAATAGGAACCCACAAATAAGATGCTATCAACACGAAACCTAAGACCACATATCTGGGACATTACATCAGAACAAATTTCTAAATCAGCTAAATAATTCAAATATGTGTACCTTCAAAACTCCTTGTGCTTCCCTTTCAATTTTCCCACTTTTGATCAGCATCCAAAGACAAGTGTTATACTGGTTCTGGACATGACCTGAAAAGAATAAGATGTCGTGCTTCAATCCCTTGAGTTCAAAAACCTCTGCATATCAATTTATGAACCTCAAATAATCGATATGCACAAAACAACTGTGAATTTCAAATACTCAGGAGCAGTTTTTTCTGGTGGCTCATTCCCAATAGCAGAAACTTACAATTATTTTGTCTCCATGCAAGATATGCTTGCAGAACCTCCATTGATGCACAGCTAATAATGCGAGATTGAAACGAAGGGGCGAATCTCAACTCCGTCTGAGGAAAATAATCCTTCCATTTTGTCACATACACAGATGTGAAGAGAGATACAACAACGGAGAGTATTTTGCTGCAAAGTCAATTCTAGTAGTGAGCTAATAATAATTCTGATCCTAAAGAGGAAATAATTTGGACAATTTCATTTTTTGGAAAGCTTTTTCATGTGGAAGGACACGGGGAGGGGAGAATTCCAGGAAAAGAGGTCTACCTAGTCAGTGTCCCTACCCCTATATAAACACGTGTGTGTGTGTGTGTGTCCCTTGCTTTAACAGGCAGAACTCCTAAACTTGCTCATTACCTAGGCTACCGAAACCGGACTTTTTCCTTTCCTATACAAAATCCCAAAGCAGACAATCAAGTTGTATAAGCCAAGGGACCCCATATTGTTACTGTCCAAGATTGCCTTCCATTTATAACTCCATATTTTTTTTCCCATAAACATTAGGATGATATAAGGAGTTCAATTTAACATGGCTAGAAGCAAAAAACACATTTGTGGCAAATCTAAATGACGAAAAGACAAGTTTCCATTGTCTGGCACTAATTTTCTATCGAAGAAAGGAAATTTCAAGATAGTAATTGCACAAAAAATAATGGGAGCCAGATTCACAAAGTCCATATCTGCCTCTGAAGTGTTCTAGAAATACAATACCATTTATGACACACAAAACGCATGCAATATGTATAGCTCTGCTTGATAGTGTATCAGTAACAATGTTATGCAATTACAAAACAGATAAAAAAAAGGGACAGCCAAAAGGGCGAGCAATACAGTAAATATTGAAGAGAGAATTAAAGTATGAGAAGTCAGAAATAGCTTCCGTTGACGAAGAATACAGAGAATTTTCAAATATGAGCGGGTGATGTAATCTGATGCGACGGTGCAGGCAAGGTAAGAAGAAGACCAAAAGAACATTTCAAGGCTGGGGCAAAAAAACGCGATTACTAAATACTTAATAGATTATGACTGTTGGTGGATCCAATAGGCAAAACGAATATAGGCTTTGCAAAGTTCATTCAATTATAATAAGAAGGCAAAGAATAGTTAACTAAATTAACTCTTTCCACCAAACTCCAATAACGGAGACCAGCAAAAGTTCTCTTGTTGGGACCTAGCCACACGCCCGCATACAAACTCGTACCAGATACTATAGTACCAATATAAAGTGTATTGACAATACTAATCCAATGCACAACACTTGACTAATGGTAAAGGTGCTTGCTCTCCTCGGCAATCGACAAGATCATCACTAGTCCTTTCACGGCGACTACTACTACTGCATACACCCACAATTGGGATAATTATTGTGGTTCTTCGATAGCTTGTATCTCGTATAAAGACACTATTCTTAACTAGTTTTTTTCACTTTAATGACTGGCCGGTTTAATTGAAATAGTACTTAAGTGGATGTCAAACTTGATACATTCTCTACTAGACTGGCACGCTCCCACTAACTTAGACACCCTTTTGGGTGCAATAATCATATTCAACTTTTTACTTCTATTAAAACACATCTCATTGGCCGTAACAAAAAGAAACTCATACTTAAGAACCCAAAAGAAAACATAATAACTATGACGAATTAAAAGGCAAAGTGATAACACGGATGTTATGTTCATTACAAGACATTTAAATACTTTCCACAAAAGCAATCCCCTATAGTAAGTTAATAGTGAAGTTGCACAACAAATCCACATTTACATCAGCAACAAAAGTACTTTTCACAATCATCACAATATGATATCACCATTTGGTCCATCACACAAAGGCTAAGAAATCAGAAGTACCTTGCACGCCTCTGGTAAAACTTGGAGTTCTTTTTGAAAACAAAGCTGTAAGTCATATTCCCAAAAGTGAATAGAATTTTATATACCATGCTAATGATAGTGGAATGATATTAATCATCATGCAATTTAGCAAGATGATGAATAACAAAGGGGCGTACCTGTACTCATCCCTGAATCCGTAAGAGAAGACAATATCTGGATACTCCCCTAATGTGGCAGCCGCACAAGAGTTCATCAAATCCAAAGCCTTCTCGTCATTTGGTTTCTCAAACTTGTGAACATCAGAAAACCTATGAGAAGGAAATTGGAAATATAGTAATTCTCGACAAAGCACAACTAAACAGTGAAGCTTAACATGACAGCATGGTCCGGTCCAAAAGTGACATGAGTCATAAGATAAAGTCACTTCAGCAATCTAAACGCAATGACAACCACAATATGAACCGTGCACAAATTTAGCAATGTCAAGCCATTTCAACAATGTTAAGCAGCCAACTTTGAAGTGTTTAAATTTTTCCAGCATACTCAGTTCCACCTTTAAACAACCAAATCTTAATATAATTCCTGATACAAGATTGTAAATTGAGTTCCTCCTCAAACTCACACCCTTTGTCCTGCGCACGTATCTGTAAATGCAAGTTCAGCAGTGCACAAACATATAATTGTGGGTACTAGTTACTACCTTCCAGGCGAGGCATGGGAAACTCATGTGAACAACCCTCACATGAAGCATGACAAGACATTCAATTAGCTCGTGTCACACAGCCAATAGACTGACAGTTACCCTTACAAAGCAGCACTCGAATGAAACTAGGCTAAAAATGGGGCCAAAGGACTCCACCTGTAATTATCAGAGCTATATGTATTCAAGACTGGAGTTAGGAGTTGTCAAGGCACAATGGAGCCTCACCCTACTGAGTAGGCTGATGTTGATTCACTAGAGAAAGAGAGAGAGAGAGAGAGAGAGAGAGAGAAGAGGCCCCAACCTTGTGCAGCTATCATTAGCAATCCTCCCCACACCTACCCACTCCCCCATGCGCAGCAATTGTAGCAATCCTCTGCAACCTTGTAAACTGACCCTTGAGGTCTGACACAAGTGCAGACAACAGGTAGGAAATTTCTGAGTGGTCAAACTAAGGGAGCCACACCACCTGTCCATGGTTGAGTTGGTTCCCCTAGCATGTCCCACCTGTATAAAACCATATCTCACCCACCTAAAAAAATGCTATTCACCTTCTCCACTATTTCCTTTTTTAGCAGACACTATAATAAATATAGCTCTCCTTTTTTTGTGATTGAAGAATATTAAATCAACTTATCTGTTAAAAAGTAGTACTGTCTTTTTCCCCATAGATCAAGAAAATTTAGAGTTCTTGGATGACTACCCTCAAAAAAGGAGATTAGGTTAGTGTTCAGTATAACCACACGAGTACAAGATCGAAAGTGGAAAAACTTTTCCTTTAGGGTTAAATAGCTATTTCATTTCAAATCAAACACGTCGTAGAATCAGAAGAGAAGATATTAGCTGCAGTATTATCCCGCAAAAGTTTGATCTTGAATATGGAAAAATCAACCCCATTTGAAGAACTAACGAGTCTACTAGAAAGTCGAATTACAAACTCTCTCTTCACCTCATAGAGCTCTCTCTTTGAGTTGCCCAGCTCTCCCATCTCTTCACCTCACCTTCGTGTCATTGTCAGTCATCATCGTGCCTACCATCTTCCCAGAGGGCTCAGGGTCAGCCACGTCATCTATTTCCATCCACACTGGTCAAGCTTTATATAGTGAAATATCTATTGTTCAAAATTCGTTTGGGAATGGCCTTTAGAAGTATTACCACTACGACCCCAAGAAAAGAATTCATGATTTGATTTTCTAGACCTTAAGAGGGAAATGTTGCAGAGAATCCAGATCTTTGTTCCCTAAATTTCAACAATAAAATGCAGAAAATAGAGACCGGAACAGCAATCAACATGATGAATGGTCATTAGCAGAGACTGTTTCAATCTCATATCATATGTACAACTTGTTTCACAAAGAAAACAACGCAAAATACACCTTTATGTGTGTCAATCTAAGAATTGGTACCTGCAAAAATCGCGGCCTTCGATTCGAACAACAATCAAATTAGGAAGCATAACTTCATCTTCTTCTTCAAATGATTTCACGTACTCGTATTTGCTGTTTGCCATATCAACAGCGTACGAAAACTGCTCTCTGATCTACCTTTTCGATTCCTACCAGACCAACAAACAAACACTTGGTAGTCTAAACAAATTCATAACATACGTACACATATAGGTAAGTATCTATAAACGTATACATTTTAATCTAGCGATGGTGGAAGCTAATTATCCATCCAAAATAGTTCTGCAGCATATAGAAGGATGGACGTTCAAGCTATTCAAACTCCAAGAGCAATGCTACTAACACATTCAATTACACATCAACTTATACATCATGCCATATAGGCTTGCCACATGAGATCCACCAATTTAAACACACATGTCAAATAAGCTACTCCTACATTGAATTACCAATCCAATAATTGTGCGACTCCTCCTCAAATTTTTACTCCATCTTTTTAAAACCTACTTATCGAGCACTTGATCAACCTTCCTATGAACAACACCACACTTTGATGCCTGCATAGTATTCCCTTGGACTCAAATAACTTGCAATTACAAGTAATCTCGCCCTTATGCTCATCAAAGCAAAGATGAAAAGTTGCACGGCGGTGCTTTTCTCCAAACAATACCTCTTCAGTTGCTTCACATTCTGAAATGTTAAAATCTTTCTTACATGAGGACAAATCACAACCAATCTTCCCTAACAGCTCTCATTAGAACTCCTTAAGTTATGCATGGTATAGATCACAAGGTCGATAGAAGTCTCAGTTTCCATAACATGTTGGCATAACCAGACTACTAAATGAAAACCTACATCTGAGCTTTGCTAATTATCACCTTCCCCCAAAACTATCTCACTTGGAAGAATGGTTGGAAAAGCATGAACTACCAACAAACAGAGTGAAGAACGTACTTTATCAGGTCAAACAATCAAATTGTTCATTAAAATAATATTTTTAATGTTTCAATTTTATTCAGGAGAAGGGGTGGAAGAATTCAATACTGAACTTACACTGATAGCCAAACAGAGTGAGGTTATTGGGATATTGCATTCAAAAGGAGGAGAAAATGTTGATTTACGAGTGCTTGCCGAACAAAGACTATATCTGAAGATATACTACTCACCTCATATACAAATTTCATCAAACACCTTACTGGCACAAATACGAAACTCAACTAATCTCAAAGAAACAGAAGCAAAAACAAATCCAAAATCTCAAACAAATAGATAAAAAAACATTAAACACATGGTTAACACATACAACTGCTCGTTTCTACCTTCAGTGAGAAAAGATGATCGGATGATGTCCCAACTCCGAGCTTTGATATATAGAGAGAGAGAGACACGGAAGAGAGAGAGACGGCGCGATGAAGAGGTTTTGTGCGGAGGATGACAGAGTGTGCGACGGTGCGAACTGAGAAGACGTTCCGGGAGAGACGTTCAGAAAGAGCCGTTTTTTATTTTTTGTTGCCTACATGGACAGTATAAAGTTATGAGTTCAGCCCAATTCTCTATTAAGTAGGGTCTCTAATAAGTAGGGGTAATCAAAAAAATGGACCGACCAAAAAATCCATCAAAATATTTGGTTCTAGTCGGTCCATAATTTCATTTGGTCAATTTTGATTTTTTGTTGGATTGGAACCGAAATTAATTTTTGGTTTGGTTTGATTTTTACTAAATATATCTAGACCGAACCGAATAATATAATACATAATCAAACCGAACCTAATCGATTTAAAATATCGAATCGAATTAAACCGGAACATGTAAAAAACCAAACCAATTCTGAAGTGATTCTGAACTCCCAACCCAAAATCTCCAAAAAAAACTACCGGACCAAAGCACCTAAACCGATTTCGGTTTACCTAAAATTTTGTTCGGAATCAGGCATTACTTTTTTCACCCCGAACGGATCGATTTGGTACGTCATGACCGGAAAAATTGATCGAATCAAACCAATCTCACCCTTACTATTAAGGGCTCGTATGGTGAATATATAAATTGATTCCCCCAAATAATTCTCTTTAATTTCATAATTTTGTAAATATTTAATTACAAGTTTAATTTTTTATAAAATGACAAATGTGACTAATACTTAAATCATACTAGTTAAGAATTTTCTATGTAAACTCAACCTATTACATAGGCCTTATTTGGCTTGAGGTTCTAGTAGGATTATTGTCTATTTCAAGGATCAATAATTCCTCTGGAGTAAATTATTAGGAGGAAAGGTTACTCCAAGTAAGGTTCAACTGGTCCAACGTCGGGTGAATTCTGATTCGGGCAGATGCAAAAGGACAAAAATATCTTTTAACAATCAGGTATAATTATATGCTATTTCTACATTCAATTTCGGAATCGCTGTTTTCATTATAATTTTTTTCGAGTAAAAAAAAACATGCATTAATTATTGGTCAATACACTTCACAAATGCTTTAGTCCAAATAAAACTATACTAAATTATTTTCTACAAATTTCTTAATAATCTACTATTATTAATAATTTAGTAATTCAGTTAGACCAAATAGGATTAAATAATTTTTTTATTGAAATTTGAATTCTTATTCACTAACAATTTGTAGTTTATACGTTCAAAATCTAAACTCACAAATCTCTTTTGTCTTCTTGTTTTGGAACCATATGTAACACCTCAAATTTCAAAAACAATAAGAAAAGAATTACAATAAAATATCTCATTGTATTTCATTAAAAATGGATCTAGTACAAGTTTTGTTGATACCAAAATACAGAGATTGAAATATAAGTAGTTTTGATTAAAGACTTTCAAAATAAATGACCAGAGCCCTAACTACGTGAACCATGGCTCAGTGAAGTCTTCCTCGGTCATCTCTTCAATGGTGAGGTACTCTAGCTCTCTTCGATGGCAAGAAAGTTGCACCATGAGCTATAAGACTCAGTAAGTTATTCCTACCCTTAGTCCCATTTTACATGCGTTTGATAAATATGACAAGGCATAATATGACAAAATGTGATATACACAGAAATATGAAAATTGTCATACATAAGTGCGAGAATTAAATAAGCAAAGCATTGTTTGGTAAAATCCTTAAATGACGTCATCGGGTTCTAAGACCCTAAGTATTTTCATTCTTTAAGTTGTTCCCAAGTTTTGGATTTTCAAATCAATTGATATGATCTTGATAAATATCACATCATGGTATACCCAACGCATTCCGTATTTATGATGTTCCCGTTCGATAACATTCTCAACCACTATATTAATCATGCTCCCAAACACTGCGTTCTTGACTGTTGGCTCTTATACATCGCGTCCCATTGTTGTGCTCCCGAATAGTATATATTTTTTTTCATGCACTATCCACATACCAAAAATGCTTCCCAATCACCCTCATTACCACGACTAGAATTTTGCGAGAAAAATAACACGATATGGTTAACGAAGATAACCCGACTAATGACATAGTACTTTGGGTCAATCATGGGATGGCTAACGACATAACATGGCTAAATGAGGTAGCTCGGCAAATGACATCTCAAGTTCAGGTCATAGCTTGGCTAATGACACATCATCACTAAATGACATCCATAAATAAAATCTAGGGTAAATTACATAAAATCTTCTTCGTCTATCACTCAGCTTTACTTAACCCCCTTGATCTTTTAGTTGTTCCAATATTCCCCCCCCCCCCCCCCCCAATCTTTTCAAATTTTACATTCGACTAACGACGTCAACGAATCAATAATATTACGTAAATAACCCATCATTACCTCCAAATACAACGTCGTTTTGGATTAAAAAGAGAACAAAAACTTGACCAAAACGACATCGTTTTGATCCTCTTCCCCATTCATAAATTTGCAACAAGAAACTCTACGGCTTTGTTCAGTTTGTTTGAAAAAATTTCTCAAACCCCCACCAACTCAATGAGTTACTTGGTTTGGTTTAAGTCATCAATTTAAACGCCCACCTTCTCAAACTCCCATCTTCTCAAACTATTGTTTGACTTGAGTCATTTAAACGCAAGTTCATTACATATTTGTTCGTCATTTTCTCAATCTGTTTAATCAACTACCATCACCATCGCCAGAAATGCTGAACTATTGATTTGGATTTTCGAAGAAATCACGAAGTAAAAAGAAGAAGAAGAAGAAACGAAAGTGAAAGATTTCTCAAACAAATTGTCGAACAAATGAATACATTATGAACCTATTACTGGTGATAGAGAGAGAGAGAAAGAGAAAGCAAAAGAGAGACGAGGAAGGAAGGGGTTGGAATTTCTCGAACATATTGTGAACCTATTACAGATTTCTTGAAAAGATTGTGGCTATTGAATGCCATTGGGATTGGAATTGGGAAAGGAAAAAGCCTCAAGTACTTTCTTTTTTAATAAAACTGAATTAAAGGGGCTTGAGACAGAGAAAGCAGAAGGGACACGGGAACGGAGTTATGGGTTTGACAGAAATATCTCTGAATCTCCTCTATCAAATTTCTAGAGAGAGAGAGAGAGAGAGAGAGAGAGAGAGAGAGAGATATTGAGAAGTTAAGGGGCAATACAGGAAAAATAAAGTCAGGTCTACTACTTATCGTCTATTCCTCTAGCGCCATCCATTCAAAAGTAGTCAAATGTAACATTTGAAAAGATTAGGGGAAACATTGGAATAATTAAAAAATCAAGAAGGTTAAGTGAAACCGGGTGATAAATGAAGAGGTTTTTATGTAATTTACCCCAAAATCTATTTCCAATTCATATTCTGGTATCAATATTTTCTAATGTTGTACCTTCCCGTAGAATTCTAAATCCAACTCATAACTATCATGTTCCGAATACTGTCATATGGTTATCAACAGTAATAAGTATAGTTGAAAGCATAAAAGAGCATGACAATAACTAACGTGGTATAGCATAAAATAATATGCACAAGTTCGGATGAATGCATGAGATATAATTTAGACTAAAATGAGTAATGCGTGTGGGGTCAATGTGTATATAATATGATTTTTAGGTGCTTCGTAATTTATTAAAATATAAGATAAAATGTAAAATCAATTTAATGTGGTTTAAAATATAATTAATGATAACGAGGGTTAGAATTTATAATAAGGTTAATTGGGGTTTCAATTCATAATTTAAAGTAATCAGAGGTAAAACTATAATTTTATATGATTTAGGTCTAGGGTGTAATTATTATAAAGTGTGGGGACCTTATCATGATTTTCAAAAAAAATAGGACTAATTAGTGATTTCAACAAGTCAATGGTCAAATCATAGTTTATAATAGTCTAAAGTTAATTATATAATAACTTAGGGGTTAATTTGTAGTAATTAAAACATAAAGGTAATCATAGTTTATCCAAAACACAAGGATTGCCAGCCACAAGGTCAAGGTGGCGGCCGTAAGGTTATATGTCATCACCTCGGTCGTCCGGTCTCACGTTTGGATGTTACAGGTTCTATAAATAGGGTTTTCTCTCCCATTGTTGCATTTTTTTACTTCTCGTTTGTTCCAAAGTGCATGTTTAGGACTGGGTAAGCGGGGCTTACGTTGAATTCGGAGTTCTGACAGCATTTCAACAGCATTTCTAGTGCGCATCATCGCGAGGTAGTTTTCAGCAAATTTTCGACTCGACTCCTTTCTTCTTCCTTCTTATTCTTCTATTCTCCTCCTCCTTTCTCTCCCTTGTAGTAGATTGTTGGTGTGAAGATTTAGTAAGAGGAGGAGTCCTTTTTATAAGGGAAGAAGGGGGATAAGATCAAGGGTTCGAAGGAAAAAACGGAGAATCAATGGCGGGGAGAGATTATAGATGCAATTGATGGGAGAGGCTAGGTGATGATGCAGGTGATGGTGGGAAATCATGATGTTGGTGAGTTGATGTGGAGGAGGTGGAAGAGATAAGAGGGAGGGAGGGAGGGAGGGAGGGAGAGATGTGTGTGTATATATATATATACATATATATATATATATGTGTGTGTATATATATATATATACACACACATACATACATTTATAATTGTGTATATAATATATGTATATTTGGCAGAGTGTAGTACATATATATTTATGTATGTACATAAGTATAAGTATGTATTAGGAATATATACATATACATATATAAAGATTATGTTGATTCGTATATAGTGCGTTTACGTATATAGCGTTGAAAATAAAATGCACGAGAAAGGTTTGGAACAAAAATTGAATGTGCAAACTTTTATTTATGTTGAATAAGTTTATTTGAGTCTTTAAAACAAATATATAGGATTTAATTTTAAATATTTAGTAAATTTTTTAAATATGAAAAATCATTTATTAATATTTTCAAATTTCGGGTCTTTACAACATATCCTTCTTAAAAATTTTGTCCTCAAAATTACAGTGTCAGATGTCTGAAGGGTTGTGGTGGTGTGTATATATTCCGGTTCCTCATTTTTATGTAGATTCTTTTGCATCCTGAGAATGTAGAAAAGGTGACTTCCTTCCTTTGTCGTGTTTTCTGTCACTGGTCCAACTTCTCACAATTCTTCTCTCGTGAATTGTGCTCCCAAGTCAGGTATGTTAAATACTTTTCAATGTATATATGTGAAACATGTGTGACTTCTGATGAGTGATCACGACAAGGCGGTCATGTTGGCGACTTCTTTGACTCATTTTGAAATCTCCAACGGCTTATGATGATCATCTCTTTCCTTTGAGTCTGATGCTCCTTCAGCGTGGTTGAATTTGGTGTCGAAGTACAAGTGGCTCTATGTATGCTTTGACGATAAAAACCTAGGGCAATGGTTCAGGTGGCTCCTATAACTCTAACCGAATCTTGCTACGTAACCCAAAGAATTCTGATGTCCCAATGATACTTGTTACCAACGAAATAGTCAAAGTAATCATAGGTCCTCGAAGGAATCATAAGCTCTATCTTTAAGTTATTAACTATGAAATGAACAGGTCTTACTAATTGTGAAATGAACAAGTCTTCCTTCAAAAGGCAATATTCTCCATTAAATTTCAAATCTGACTTGGGACACAAGGATTTAAATGGATATGATTTGAATTCACTCACAATCGAAATGAATGAATCTCTCCAAAGAAGTTATGTCACATCAATTGTGACGACTCGAGATTCAACGAATGATGCAAGGGGGGAATTGTACAAAATTTCAAGGAAAATTTCTCATGATGAAAATAAATTCATTTGTGATAGTGATTAAGAAAAATGTGTTGGTGGCAACCAATCTAGACATTTATCTTAAGACTAAGTCAGCTAAATGTGTTTCAAATCAAGCATAT
Source organism: Arbutus unedo (assembly GCA_014822125.1). Lineage (NCBI taxonomy): Eukaryota > Viridiplantae > Streptophyta > Magnoliopsida > Ericales > Ericaceae > Arbutus > Arbutus unedo. The sequence continues at coordinate 11,952 of JABCMJ010001293.1, forward strand.
AGTTATTCGACAAAGGTTGTAGACATTGTGGTACAAAAATGGCTGACAAGGATGGAATTTTGTCACAGTAAGGTTGGTTGTTGTGTTACAATGGAGAGATTATATATCATTTTGAGAGAATTTAAAATAAAATAATTTTTGAAGGTACATTCTCGAGAAGAGAGAAGTGTCACAATGATTGATTATGCAATGATTTTCAAGTTCAAGATGGATTGGTAAATTCAAGACTTCAAGAGTAACAAGAGATAAAAGGTGATGTGACAAAGATTTTGTGTTTGGAATGCATTCAATAGGTCAGTTCAAATTATATTGGTACACCGAAGATTCCAAGAGAGTAAAAAGATTACAAGAAATGCCAACATGTGAATCAATTGGGTATTGCCAACTGGCCAAATGAATCATGCGAGTTGGTGGCAAGTATCGTCTATCCCCCTAAACAAAATATTGTTTCTCTCTCAAGAATTGAGTTGTCCTTCTTCTTAGTAGTAGTCAATCTTAACTCAACAAATAGGTTCAGTTCGTCTCTTAGATGTCGAAATTGGCTATAAGGTTATTTGAAGGTCGTAGGTCCGACGTAAGTCTATCACCTCTAGGACATGAATTAGATAACTAATACTATAGGTATTGTATCTAAAATAGACAAAACTAAGCTAAGAAGTTGCCTAAAGGGTGTGGTTCTAAGATCTGAAGGTCGATATGCAAGCAATAACGTGAACGTATGGGCTAACTTGAGATAAGGCTCGTACTAAGGAATGAAATATGAAAGTGTACCTTATGGGATCGTCGAGTTATCTTATTCCTCTTCACCTTCTTGGAACGTATACATTCTGCCTCTAGTATCCTGATTGGCCCGGGTGGAAATCTGAGGGCAGTGACTGCGAACATGTTCTTTCCACGTGTTAGAAATAATGCCATCATGAGAGATAATTCATTGATTATGTTTTGATGATGTCAAGACTTAAGATGATAAATTGACATAAAAGGATTAAGTTTTGAAACTTGAAGATTCACGTTGTCGATTGATGAAATTCATTACGTATGCACTTATCATGTAATGCATCATGGACATAGTTTTAATCACACATGTTGATGTGTTGAAAAATGTTCGTGCAAAGTTTCATGGCAAAACAATTTGATCAATGACCACAGGAAGTAAAACATGCAAGTGGCGGTTGACCGACAATTTCTAGCAGTCGATCGGTCAAGCAGTCGACCGACCATTGTTTCAGTAAAAAATCTATGACTTCTATTTTGCAAAGTTTTGCTTTGATTTAATCTTTCCTTATTTGATTACAATGTTCGAAATTACTTCTTTGAACCAATTAGTCTTACCATCAACGGTAGCCAATTAAGGGAATTCAATACAGCCCACATGGTAATGAACCTTCTGAACTTTATTGAACTAGTCATCTTTTTTAGATTGGGTTTTGAACTTAAGGTCATCGTATCCAAAGAGTTCAGAGGTCTCCTCTGCTACCTCAATATGTAGAAATTTGGGACATATAGAGGAAGAATACAATACATCCATTAAACTGAAAATTCACATTGGTGTTGGAAAATGACAGGTGATAACAACTCATCACCCTCGAATGAAAATGATGGAAGCCTTTAAAAGGAGTAGACCATTATGACTTGGGCTATGTTCGAAGAGGGAAGGACTACTGGAAAATCCTAACCAGTTTTTGTAGATGAGTCAGAAGTGGGTATTTCGTCCTCCCAATCGCTAAGGAGTTAGCTCGAAATATCAGAAGACTTAGGGTTCATAAGAGCACTAAGTCAGTAACAGAAAGAGCTTTTAGGGTTTGGTTAACAGCATCGGGAGATTCCACGATATTGAACAAAAGGTGTGCATAATTTGTGAAGTCAAATGTATAATTTATAGAAGAAGGAGAATGGCTCGAGGCCAAAGAGGAAAAGAGAGAACAAATAGTTACATGTACACATAATTTAATCTTTCAATCATGTTGGTCCATGGAAATGTTTATGCCCAAAATCCATCCTCCAACGAGACTGGGCTAGGTGGCGATAATTATGGGAATACACACACAGTAATAGAATAACATGGTAGAAGTATGGTGCGGCATCATTTCATGGATAGAGTAGTGATTAACGATTACAAGCTCTAACGAGAGAAATAAAGAAATTCTAAGGATTGCAATGCACTTCATATACTTCAAAAAAATCTTCTTTGTTAAGGTAAGATAATATATAAACAAACGTTTGGTAGTATTATTGGCTATTGAACTGTCAATTTAATTTTTTAAAAAGGATAATTATAAATTTTTTCTGGCACACTCACATTTAATTTCAATTCCTGAGAAATAAGTCAATCCAATAGAACCACATGAAAAAACAACTGATATATAACAATCAATACTTATTAGATACTCATAATTTAAATCTAAATGGCCCGTAATTTGTATTTTAAACAAAATAAAAAAAGATGTAACTTTAGTAAAGGAGAATAATTTGTGTTAGAAATAATGCCTCAACATGATTTAATTATTTATTATTTTGATGATGCCAAGATTAAGATGATAAATTAATATGAACCAAAGGTTAAATAAAAGGATGATACTTATATATACGATTCTAGATCTTAGTCTAGCATACCATCATCATGAAATGACTATTGAATGATATCATTGATCATATTGGAAGTATAATTCGTGATAAGAAATTTGTATGAGAAGTTTTATAATGGTTTGGCTTGAGTATGGTACACAGGATTCAAATGCAACAGGGTGCGGTTGACCGGTCACAACTTGTGGTCAACCGGGCATGCGGTTGACCGGACCTCCCTTGCGGTGGACCGGCCAGGTGGTCGACCGAGACCATCGTGCGGTCGACCGGTCACTGTTTTGTGCGAAAATCTGCTGACTTATTTTTTGTAGGGATTTGATTGATCAAATCTTTCCTTTGGTGATTCAAACGGTCGATTCTAAGAATATGGAAGGTGGAAAGATTGACGTAATCATTTTTGGAAGAAAGTGAGGCTCCTTGAAGATCCGCATCACATAAGCTAGGGTTTATAAAATTCCCGTGCTGCGATTACAGAGTCTCCCTTGTGAATCACCGTGCTCTCACGTGACTAAAAGCTACTCCCTATAAACAGAGATACTCTCTCACAATTGTTGAAATTGGAGTTCAAATTCTGAGTGAGATTTTGTGAGAGAAGGAGTGAAATCATACACTGTGTTCAACATAACTCCTTATTCTTCTTTGTTCTAAACTGTTGCCGATATTCTGTGTAGTTCTCTTCACTTAATTGTATCAGTGAGTTGTGTGTGAGGTTTGTGGAGTGCAAACCTTGAAGAACTGAGTTTGGGGATAAAGACTCGGTGGTTCGGTTAGCTCCTTGGGAAAACTAACGGGAAGAAAAAAGTTGTAAGGGTTTGTGCGACACCCAAAGTTATTCGAGTTCTAATAGATCACGTGACTCCTAGGGAGTGGACTAGGCTGGGCAGTGAACACGCTCAGACCGAACCACTATACATCGTTTGCTTATTCTCTTCTCTATCCTTATTTACGCATTTTCTATTATACTGTATGTTTGTTGTTTTATCTGTTTTGATTTAATCATTGATTCACCCTAAATAATTTTAGTAGAAAATACTTTTGAAACCCAATTCACCCTCCCTCTTGGGTTGCCACCTGGGTAACAATTTGTTTGACTACTTAGAGTTTGTATATAATGGTTCAACCAAGTGATGTATTGTTGTAGTGGTAAAACTCTTATAACATGAAGTAGTTTTGGAGTTCAAAGCTCACAAACCATGCGAAATAGGATTATTTCAAATTTGAATAATTTGGTCAAATTGCGAGAGTTGCAATAATTGAACTCATGCCATAACAGATAAAAACACAAGCACTATACCACTAAACCACAACCATAACCACAAACATTTATAACACACATAATACTTTTAATGTACACAAAATTTAGAGACCCTATTTTTTGGACTTCAAACTGGGAACTTTAGGCGGTGGCATGGTGAACTTGTGCCCAGGGTTGACCCTGCTCATATTGGACTAGAAACATTCTCATGTGCACATTCAAAAAATTGGACTGGCAATATCACTCGTGAAAGAATTAGACGTACACTTGATCGTATAGTATTGTTCTATATAACAAATATCACCCTTCAACCTATTTTCATTTCCAATTTCAAATTCAATAGCTCCCTTCTACATTTTATACTCGAAGACCAATCTTTAGTTAGCCTGAGGAAACCTTTGACATCTCTATCAATATTTCATAAAAACCTTTTCGTTATTATAAAATACGTGAACTCGAAAGCATATATAGTTACAATCTTGATAGTGGTAAATTATTATAAGCCATGTTCCAATTACCAAAATACATAACCAATATTATACTTTCTTTCATTCATTGATCATCAATCTCACGCTGATCACCCTAAAACAAAGCTAACAAGACCAACAAAGATGCTGCAACACTAAAGCCAAATAGAATGTTGAGTTGTGTCCCGACACTTTGAATCTGTATCGGGAACAGACACGACCCGACAGAAGGATCGATCCTGCTCAACGTGGCCAGCCCTTGGAAGATGCATGCCTCAGCGCTTTGATCATTCATTTGGAAATACATGTTGAAAGCATAGGAAATGTTACCGTCCTGGTCCAAGTTGTTACACGAGGACCCATACCCTAATGCTGTACAATCCGATTGGGAACATGCGTAGTTCATATTGGGTGGAACCAAGCTCATGTTTTTCATATCCTTGTTGAATAGGCAGTAGTAAGTATCCAAGTACTTGACACCTTTTGCGGCAACTGGCATCTTGTTGGTGGATTTCCCGGCGAAGTCCATGGCGAACTTGGGTTTTCCGTCATATCGAAAAATTCCCCAGTGGCGCTCGAAGTTTCCTGGTTCAATGCTCTTCATGTCTTCGTCGAGGAGGCCAAAGAGGTAGGCTTCCATGTGACCTGGCCTAAGAGGTGTTCCTTTGTTGGCAACCATTTTCTTGAGGAATCCGTCGTAGAAGCGCTTGGCCAATTTGATGTTGGCGTTTTTGTCTCCATCAGTAGGCCATCCTGCTTCTCCTACTATTATCGTTAGGTTTGGGACTCCAGACTTTCTCAGTGACCAAACAAGGGTATCCAGATTTGCATCGAACATGTTTGTGTAGTTGATACCTGGATCAGGATTCACACAATCGAAATTTGTCCAAAACAAAACTCAAAAAAGGGGGGTGGGGTTAAATTTGTGGGATTTTGGGGCAATTTTCTGTAGTGTACGTGTAGTGCAGACAAAACGTCGTAGTTTTGCCCATTTTATTCTCAAAACTACACTATTTTGACTTATCAGGCAAATTATTATTTTTGATAGCTGAGATATCCGGCCGGCTTTGGGATTATCCCAACCTATTGCCGACTAATCCTTGGGGATCAATTCCACCATCCACTTATGAGGGCCCCATTTAGTGTCAGGACTTTACCCCGTATGGACTAGCACCTGAGAGATTTTGAACTTGAGATTTAGGAGAGAGCATATCTCGAAGCATCTCCAAGAGAGATGTCAAAAATTTTTGATGGCATATATGGCAATTTGACATCTTTAAATTTGATATTCAAATTTTTTGATCTTTAAGAAAGATGTTAAATTATGATACTTAAGGTAAAAATACATTTAACATTAGGACATTTAAGACAAAGATGTATTTGACACTTGATGTCAAATTTGACATCAAGTAACCTTTTTCAATTGCGACTTAGGATTTGACAATACTTTTGACATTTTTGTTGGAGTCAATTTTGATGTCATTTTTTAAAAACTCAATTGCCACATTTGATTTGACATTTTTGTTGGAGATGCTCTAAGTCCCAAATCTTGACCACCAGGCCAACCCCTTGGGGTTATCACTCAAATTGTTATTAAAATGCATAGTATTAAAATGGTGTTGTTTTGAGAACAATCCGGACAAAACTATAACGTTTTGTTTGCACTATACGCACACTACTAGGAACTACAATACTACAGCCTTCTGGAATCCAAATTTGTGAAGATGACTATTACCTTTGTCCATAAGTGGCTTGGCGTTACCATCAAAAAAGGCAAAGTCAACGGGAAAACCAGGATTTTGATAGAGACTAAGAAAGGGATAGATGTTGACAAGGAAAGGAGAGTTGTTGGAGTTCAACCATCGAACCAAATCAACCATAATACTTCTTATATCTGACCGGAAATTGCCTACTGACGGTACTTGTGAACTTCCGATAGATTCGTAGACATCGGCATTAAGGGGAGTGGTGACTTTCACTTTGTCTCCATGCCCAGCCTCGTCAATTGCTTTTTGTATGTTTTTCATTGCTGGGAGTGTTGTCTTTAGGTATGAGCCGTTGTAGGACTTCAAAAATGGCTCATTCCCAACAGCTACATATCTGTCATAAACCAAGCCAACAATCAAATCCAACATTTGAGACTTTGGTTTTTAAAGTGGATACGGATATGAACACAGACACAAACACAAGACATGTGATTTTTGCAAAAATGAGAATACGGACACGATAGAGACATGACAAATTTTTTTTATGTATAATACATATGGACATACATAATATATAATGATAAATGAGTGAACATTAATATTACTTAAACAAAACAACAATACAATTAATAAAAATCAAAGAGATGTCGTGGATGAATGTAATATGTTTGAGATAGTTAAATATATTAAAGAAAATAAATATATATCTAGAGCAAGAAATGTATGTATCAGAGATCGTTGTGAGGATGGAGATAAAATGTAAATCTGTTTAGATAATTACAGTTTTGACTCATATATTATATATGCAATAACATATTTAGCCCCAAAAAATCAAAAAATGACAAATCTACTGTCGCTGTGTCCTCCGCGTGTTCCCCTTCAAAAAAATAAATTAAATTAATTGGACACGCCAAATGACGTGTCTCGTACATTTTTCGACATGTTCCTAGCGTGTCCGTGTCCTTGGAGTATCCGACACAGGTATGGAGACCTCCGAGAAATGTCCGTGCTACATTGAAAATGACTTACTACAAACAAATCTTGGTACAAAAACTCATAGACTTATATTCAATAACATTTCTAAACTCAACGTTGTAATTCCAAATGTTTTTATTTGAAATGTAGGTATCTCAACAGCCTCATAACCCATTTAGAAAACCATGTTGATATGATGTAGGATTTTAAATTACGGTATGAAAATGCGTATGGCTAAGGGGCATGGAATAAGTACCAAGAATCGGGCATTGTCGTGGACATAAATTTCAACAACCCTATAACCAACAAACAAAACCATGTTGATATTATGTAAGATATTGAATACCGGTACCAAAATGCACAAGGTTAGGGATTTTGGATATAAGTGTCAATAATCGGGCGTTGTCGTGGACATAACTTTCATAAGTATTGATGGCTGAACAAAGTTTTAGAGCCATCTAAACTAGCCATTCATAGCATTCTAATTGGGCTACATTTGTCTAGAATCAACCACTTAATGGGTTACAAATTTATAGGCATCAAAATTAGGTTGACACTTTTTTTTTACTCGGCAAAAATGAAAATCAATTGATACTTACGATAAATATTATCATCTTATATTACACGTGACAGATGGTAGATAAAATCATATAATAACAAGACACCTCGTAAAAATTATTTGTTGTTTTGAAATGAAGTAGTTCGATCCTTACTTAATATCGACACCTCCATTGTATAAATGCTTGGTGAGATTGTGTTTAACCCAATCCTTGGCTTCATCATAGTCGTCGCTCAATCTTTTGAGATCATTATTAGGAATACCAAGCATGACCTCAATGCCGGTCCCGGCGAAGAACTTGACGGCCCAGGAATCGGAGTCGAATAGCTTGACCTTGTCAATGTTGTTGTCCTTGAGCAACTGAACCACCACGCTAGGGAGGAGGTTGTGGGACGTTAGTGAGCCCCAATTCACGCCTATGGCCTCGGCCATATTGGCCGAGACCAGGAGGATAGAACAAGCCCATAACAGGGTCATGGCTCGAGCCATGTTAATGGTGGTTCAAAGAATGTTGAACCACGAGATTTTGGGATTGGATGTTTTTGATGAGGCTTATAGGAGAAAGGGATTCTCAGGGTCCTCGAGGAAGAATGGAAACTAATGAAATTGTAGGGGAGAGAGAGAGAGAGAGAATGGTGGGTGAGCGAGCGAGCGAGAGAGAGAGAATGGTGGGTGATCACAAGTTAGTGATTTTGTACGAGAAAAAATAGGGGTGGGAGAAACCCCATAGCAGCCCCTGTTTGTAGTTCGTGTATGGAAGTTTCACTTGGATGCCATTTCCCATACAACTATCCTACGAGAGAATCACATATGCGTTATGACAAAAATAATTATGACAATAAAAACTTGAAAATTTTACTAAATATAAATTTAGCTTTTTTAAACTTTTTTTGAAATTGGTTAATTTTTTTTTTGATTCCTCTTGTACATACAAATTAATAATTTACAAAAAATTAAAGTAAATTTAACAAAAATATTTTTTTGAAAAACGGACAAAAAAAAATCTAATAATATAATTTGGCCATGCCTAGCCTACGTACACCATTATAGATATGTTATGTTTGGAGTACGTAAAATGTAAACTTCATTCACACAAGCTTTTCAACTTTATTAAATTTTACACCATTATAGATATATTGTGTCTCACACACTTTGTTTAAGACAAAATTGTCGCTTCACCGGTTTGTACTTGAGGTTCTGTTGGCGTATATCTCACATGATACATCGACTAGGTTGAACAGAGGTGCAGCACAAAAGCAACTCAGCTTCGACGAATGGAACTGAGACAGTCTGATCTTTCTCTCTCTCTCTCTGTGGACGAAAATGGAAGAAAAGATTGCTAATGCACGAAATTGTTGTACGAATTTTTTCTATATTTAGGAAAGGAACCGAGAGTCAATATTTATTCAAGATGAGATTAATCCATTCAACCGTTGGCTGATCAATTCTAGTCTTTAAACCTGATCAAATTGATCAAAGTCATAAAAAAATACCTTTCAGGATTTGCAAACTGATTGCAAAACCAATGGAATTTTACACCTATAAAATTCCAAGAGTCAATGGATCTTAGCCATGGATCGGGTCCTAGGTCAACCCAATCATTTAATTTGATCCAACAAGTATCTTTTCTGTAAAGAGAATTAAAACAAAAGCCTAAGCTGGACCACGGCCCTTTGAGCCACAGTTTGGATGACCCAAAGGGCCAACCCTTTGTGCAAAACTTAAAACTTATGTCCACATAGATTATTCCTGAATGAATCGATGTGAGATCGGGTGTTTTAGGCATGCGTGAAAAGACTCTTCACCTCCCGACTATCCTCACTTTGAATATCAATTAAATATTCATATTTTAATGAAATTTGTCTATTTTTTTGTACCGCTAACATAGGTGTATTTAAATCCACTTGGACCCACCTTATATGATATTTGGGTTCCACTTGATTTTTAGTTCGAAAATGTCAAAAAATCTTTTTGAAAATTTCTTTTTTCCAACAAAATGCATATATAACACGTGATCATAAAATGTGTAACTAATCATAAATATGTGTAGCTTCACTTTTCTACATTATATACTTAAAAACTAAGAGCTAGCTAGGTATATATTTTGTTATGTTTCCATATTTTGTAACAATCAACTACAAATTAATAAGTAAGCAAGTGACGAAAAACTTAAAGCAATCTAATCTAATATATAGAAAGGGAGAAAATTAATTTGTGAACAAAATCTGGAATTTTAGTCACATATTTCTAAAATTGTCCTTATAGAACATAAATTTTATAATCGTAACTATTACTCAAGATAATCATCCACACTCTTACATTTCGCTCCCACATTGTACTCTTACACCATAGTCTAACATTTCACTCACACACTTCATATAGTCAACTACACATATACGCACACATTGTGTGGACCCATCATTGCTTACTATGCACTTGCTCATCTCTCAGTGCCTAAGTATCCACCATAAGCCTTTCCTTGTTTGAACCTCGCCCTTCACTTCAAGGCTATGCCAACTTCTAACATAGATGAACACCAAATGTACATTTGAAATCTCTACATGGATAAAAATCAATAGAATTATAATTAAGCAATCTTACATAGAATCTTCATATTTCACCTTAAGAATTGACTCGTTGAATTTTTATTTACCTCATTCAATATTTGATCGGTGCTGTCTTAAATTCTCAAGTCTTCCTTTCGGAGATCCACCTAAGAGTTGAATTTGTCTATGAATCCTCTTTAGGGTTTCCATCAAGTCTATAGAAGAGGATATAATTCTTCGAGATTTCAATGTGCTTTAAATATCAAAAGATTTATGTATATTTTCATCAAGTCAACACTAAATTGGTCTCTTTAGGTATTTTGAGTGTTTTTATATAAGAGAAATAGAGTACGATGCTCATAAGTTATAAGTATGAAAAAGTATGATGACCATGCATATTTATAATGTTTGGTAGTCAACTCAAGTTGCTCGATCGAATTCAAAATTACTCGGTAGATTTCAAACTCAATCTGGTTCAAGAAATTATCATCATTTTAGGCTCAGCTTGCAGATTCATTTTGATTTAGTAAACGTCTGAATGGAATCTTTTTGTGTTACACTCTTATAGCTCTTTGAGTTAGTTTTTCAACATTTTGAATCACCATCAGTTGGATAATTGAAAAAAATATGATCAAAATATCACGAGCTGTGCAAATTTGACTTCTCTATTGTCACGATCAAATATAAAGATATTTTTTGATACCTTAATTTGCGATGCAACCATATTGTACTCAAATGCGTAATACACAAATATTTAGGTTTACAACAGCCAAAGCGGGATTAACATGGTATGTATATTATAACATCTCATATTCACAATTTACTTGATAGATTATTACATTGCATAAGGTTCATTGCATGTCATATGTGAGCAGACAAGCATATTTTGTTATCACAATTTGTAAATCTTTGTTACGTATAAAATACATAAAAAAGTTGGACATTACTTCCACATATTTAAAAATGCTCGACTTGCACACGCATTATAGGTGGTGGCCTATAAAGAGGTTGAACTTTTGAACTTATAAAGTTTATTTGTAATTATATCAAAATAATATTATAAAGATAAGGGGTACTTATTTTTTAGTCCAATGTACAAGTGTTTATTATTTTTTTATCCTATACACTTTTAAACATTATGTTTTGGTCCTATTTTTTTTAAAATACCCAACTTACTCTTAATTTGAAATTAACTAACTTCACTATTAAATTCCTAGAAAAAAGAGATGCAATTAAAACATTTCACTTCAGTTTCTTTTGTTCTGCTGAGATCGTGATAAATTTGCGGATATCGTGGTAAATGTGCAGGTAAAAAATGACATATGCAAATCATAGAAAAATTTCAGAACATGATAAATTTTTGCATTTTACGATGGTAAATTTGGTCTATATCTTGCAATAGTAAATTTACAAGGTATATTTCGCATACTTGAAACAGATATCATGATAAATTTATAGGTAAAGAACGGTATATGTAGGTTATGGTAAATTTTCAGAATATAACAAATTTCTCACTCACCGTGTAATTTGAACAATCTTTGGAAAAAACTATTTAAGTTTGACGATGAAATCTTCCTCCTAACTCGTAACACTCGATTTTTAGTGAAAAAGAACATAAAAGTGACGTGTTTATATGCTACATGATGAGTAATAGAAGAATTGAATATTTATGTAATTTTGTGCAAAAAAATTAGAAGATATGATCAATAATCCCGTGAATTACTATGATTCTCGTGTGTCAATCTCAATATTGCGGAGAAATAGATAGCCTAAAAATTACCAATATAAAAGTGTCATTCCGGTGATAGAATATCCGGCTAATATTAAGATATTCACTGAAAGATAATTACCATAATTAATTTCATATTTGAAGCCTAAATTCGTACTATAATTTTAAACTTAACAAATTAACTCTAACTTAAAAAAAAAATGATAAACTAACACTAAAAAAATAATAATAAAATTATTAAATTATATAAAAATAGAATTAATACATAAGTTCAAAAATTGGTTGCGAGGAAAATCTACCTAAAAATAATTAGGTGACGATAGCTTTCTCCAAAAACTTGCAAAAAATGGAAAAAGACACATATCTACTACTCAGTACTCGCTATCAAAATGCCAATCGTTACCATGCCAAAGAAACTTGAATTACAGCACTGCTATACTGGTTCTCTCTCTCTCGAATTACAGCAATACTGTACCGGTTCTCTCTCTCTTTCTCTGTCTCTCCCCAATAGCAATACATAATCACAAAATACGTGTGTATTTGTATCTGCGATGACCGTTATTGTTTGAAATTCTGAACTTGTTGCGAGTATTTTGTTATCAATCTTAAGGTCTTCGTTGATTCTGTAGGTTAAAGCGACCTACTTCCACCTTTAGATGGCCCCTCTTACATTGGCAGCGGACTCGAAACGCTCTTCCATGTTTTTGTCAGGTAACTTAAATTTGTTCTTTGATATTTGAGAATTGATCCTTAGCAACTTTCCTTCTGAAACTATATCTTGAGATAGATTGACAAAAAAATGGAGCATTTGAATTCACTCAATTTTATTTCAAAGTCAATTATAGTTTAAATTTTGTTGCAGAGGTTTGGCTTATTTTAAATGGTCTAGTATAGAAAAGTTAGCGTTATGCTGGTTTGAAAGGCCTTCTTTTGTTTAAGATTTTCTGGTGGCGGAATGTGTGTAGAGCCGGCATTTTGGTTCAATTCCTTGAACACGTTAGATATTGGAGAATTTGCGTATTATAAATGCTTAGTATTTTTGCCAAATTTTTGGTGGTAATGCTGTTATATACTCTATTTGTTACTAGTGTAAATTTTAGTAAACCCATTATAATACAAAAATTTTGACTGCACACATCTGTCACAATTTGTTAAGTTAGTACATCGGTATATAATATCAAATAAAATTGTTGAACTATAACACCTTTATAACAAACCAAAATCTCTCTTTGTCCAGTTATAATAATTTCTATCATCACACTATAACACAGTATGTTACATGCATACATGTGAATGATGATGACTTGTCAGTTATGTTTAAGTAATATTCTGGAACGGAAGAATTTCTCATGTCTATATGGGTATCCTATATTTTGAGTTTTAAGTTCATTGATATGAAGGAGTTGGCTTTTCAATTTTGTTGGCTTCTGAATTTCATTTCATAAAATGTTGACCCCAGCCATTGCAAGGAATCTTACAAAAATGTTATGCAATGCTTTTAGAATTTAGCTCCCAGGCCAGGTGTTTTGCTATATAACAAAAGTGATTATGGGAATAGCTCATCCAGGGTACGTGGAATTGTTAGGGCAGTGGGTGGATGGTCCAGACAATACCTTGAGGATTGCAAGGTCTTAATTTATGGCTGTTGTAGTCTGATCCTATTGCTCTTGAAGCAACAGCTTGCATTTAGTCATAGAAAGGACCAAGATATTAGAGGAATTCTTTCTTGCTTCATCAGGAGAAGACGGAAGTATCATATTGGAGAGGCAATTTGATTTGCCAATGGCGCCAGTAGTCTCTGATGTGCATTGTGGTTCCTATCTGCTTTAAAATCCCTGTTCTGTATGCTCATCAGGTTCAGGTTAGGTGCATAATGGTACTATCTCCACTATATACGTGACACAGTATGTCGACGATTTGTAGAGTAGGGATTGCGGAGTGGTAGATGTTATTAGCTGGAACTATGACGCTCAAATTATTTTGAACTATTAGTGCACATATCATGTGCTTCTGCCAACGCTACAGATCCTCTATTAGTCATTCGGTAATTATCAGAGGCCATTAAGATTGGCATGGAGCTAGCTGTGGTGAACGGAATTAACAAAAAGCTTCTTGCTTAAGATTCATTTAGGAAATAGAGGGAAAGTGAAGTAATTTTATTGTTAGTATTTTAAATTCCAATTATGACCTTGCAACAAATAATTCTTGTCTACAAATTAAAAGGTTAAACAATAAAAACGTATCATACCCTTCACTTTCCTTTATTAATTATTGATAACCAAACATAAGGAAGTACACAAACTTTGTTTTCTTATTTATAATCCATACAAGCAAAAGTTATCAGCCTCTCCTTTCTTTCCCTTCCACTTCTAATTAACAACTTCCCTCATTCCACCTCCCCTCAATCCAAACTGAGTGTTACTGATAAGAGAATTGTAGCAAGATATGAAGATAGGGAAAACAGACCTTTGAGAAATTTCACAGCTGTTTGCAGCCTTGGGGCCTTGCATAAAAGTATTTCCATGTCGTCAGGGTGCTATAGTGTTGGATAAAAAAGGTCCATTTAGGGACATGTCTTGTTTCAGATATTAATTTCTTCCTCATTCAACTGCCCCAAAACGGAAAGGGAACATGAAATAGAAGAAGCTTGGCATGGGAAAATAAGCGAGTTGGAATTTTCTTTACTTTTTTGTCCGAGTGGCAGTCCATAATGTGTGGGTCGCCAGTAGCACCTGACTCCACACTTTCTGGTTCACCTAAAGGCTCCTTGATAACTATGCACACAACCACTCTGAATCCTGCAAAACTGTCAATGATCGTGGCCAGATAGTAGAAAATGTATGACTAGAGCCCGACAAGAATGATACAGTCTTCTGCCATTACCGATCAATGTATGGCTGCATCATGAAAGTTCTGAAGTCGCCAACATATATCAAAATGCATCCTGCTGGAAAGACATATTGGCCATTCACTAGCGGTGTGGCATGGAATTCGTATGGCTCATTGAACTAACATGTGGGGCCTTTATTTGGAATTTCCTCCCAAAAGGGGAAAAAGGCTGAGCATGTTGTGTTTCATCCTCTCTGTTCACTCTCTTTTAGTGTCCACTAACCGGGGATGAAGCTAAGATTCTGTCTAGGGGCCAGGAACATGTTTTAAGAAAATTAAAGCTACCAGTGCAGGGTCTTGAAGCAGGAATTAATTGTTAACATAGATGGGTATGCCTCAGTCTCAATGCAAAAGAAGTGAGGAGAATTTTTGTGCCAATGTTAAAAAGAAACAAAAGAATAATTCAACAAGCAGTTAAGGGAAGCCAAGAGGAAAAAGAGATACCCAGAAAATGTCACTGTTTTCTAGCAAAATGGAGCCACTTTAACGTGTAAAATATTTTGGGCTCTGGTATGTACTACATATGCATGGGGTTTTTGAAGGTAGGGTGGCCATTGGCCCCCTTGCCTCTAGTGTAGCCTCGTCTCTGTCACTAACCCGGATCTATTACGTGTTTCTTCAATACTAACTGGAGAAATGTAAATTCTGCTCATCTTAAAGACAGCATGAAATTCATAAACCGTTCTTATGTTTTCACCATCTTGATAGGACATCCCATTGTTATGAACTGAAGCTATCGTTACAGCAATTAAACTAGGACATCGTAATCAAGGTAGAACAGAGGGCTCCCAAGTCCAAGAACTTAAGAAGAGTCTCTTGTGGGAGTCAGATAATCGATCAAGGTGGGGCATGTGCCCTTCATGGAGATAGATGGCTCCACCTCTATGTCTATCATGTAGTGTCAGCAAATTCATTGCAGAAAAACTAGTTGGAGCTGCAATCTCAGTGACAAGGACTTGTTTTAGGGTCTTGTATGGTAAGAGCATATGGAAATTCAAATTCACTGCTCTTTAAACATATGATCCAAGGTTTTGGACATCTTGTAAAAGAGTTATCTTAGAAGACTCTATTAGATGGTTAGAAAAATGTGTCTATTGCAATGGAAATCTTATTTTACCAGTTTATCTGTTGATACTGCTTGAAGTTTCCTTAGTATTCTTGTATTGTATTCTCTCGCTTCTTGTTTGAGCCGGCGATCTGTTTTTGCAGATGCATCGAATGGGAAAGTACGGAATTTACAGTTGGAAAGTAATAGGTTTTTTGCATCGGTCAGCTCAGTAGAAGACAATCCCTTTGATGTTTTACGAACTGCACTAGGTATGGTCAAAGACTACCGCTGAATGTCTTTCAATGCTCACCTTTGGAGTTGGGTCTGAGATGAAAATCTTATTTAGCTTGACTGCATGCTTAAGCAGGATTTCCAGCTCATACTCCATCAGCTGATATAGATGCTTAAATACCTGAAAAGTCCTCAGTTTTCCCCTGGATGATGTGATGTATGTGCTGGGATTGTAACATCCATGCTTTTACCATTCCTCTAAATTGTAACAGAAGTAAATAAAGGAAGAATGAGATAATTTATGTTGGAAGAGTGATTTCTACTACTTATTATAATACAGGACAGCTCGTAAAAGATTGAACTGCATTTTGGTTTCTACAGAAATAACATCACTACACAAGCTCCTCGTTGAATATGAGCATGTCCTGGATTCCAGTTAAAACTTTTACCTTGAAGTTGCGTGTATTTTTTTTTCTAGTGGGAAAACAGTGCATTAATAACCTTTTCTTGCAGACTAAATTCTCCTGCATTGAGAATAAAAATGTGTCCCCATAAGTGAGTTTTAACTTAATAACAAGAAGATTTGTGTTCTACCAACTAGGGCCTAGTAGACCTACTAGTATGGGTGCACAAAATTAAATATTAATTAGGTGAAGAATAGTTCCTGTCACTTGCTTGAAGGACAGATAGAGGGATATGGCAAAGCAGCAATTCTGGTTTTAATTGCAAACGATTCTTTTCTTTCATGCATAAATCTTTATTTGAGTGAATAGGAACATTGGAATGTGATGGTTGTAATGTCTTGAATGACCAAGTTGAAGCATCACCGCATAGGAAATGAGAAGTCAGTCACCACAGTATGTTTTGGTGTCTAAAATAAAACTGAGGTGTATTGGGCTTCTGTAAGTGTAACAAAAAGCTTCTGTCAAATAATACTTGAAGGTTAAAAAATTTCACTCTTGGTTTGTCCCAAGGAGAAAATAATTCTTTGTTTTTCTCGAGTATCTTTAGTTTGAGGGATTTATTGATGCAGGGTGGACAACAAATTCTCTGCACTTTTCAAATCTCTAATTCTGGTGAATCTTGCAGAGGGTGTTATAGCAGGAGGGATGGCTGGAGTTGTTGTTGAAACAGCTTTATACCCCATAGACACAATAAAGACGCGAATTCAGGCAGGTGAACTATAGTGTTGAATATGTGGTGATTGAAATGCAGATTGAGGACTTTGGCAAGTAATGTTATCTACTAGTCACAGTTGATGTTTAAATGCAATGTCTTGGCTTGGCATATAAATGAGGCGATTGTTGTCATTATCACCAGCTAAGACATTTTCTCTAGTGCATCTATGCGAGTGGCATTGCTTATAATTTGCAGATGCAGTAGTACAATAAATGAACACATCCAGGGTTTCATCCCTTAAATATGGCTTATTTGATGCTATATTCCTCTAGCCTTTTTATTGTACGGTGCATATCATGAATCTTGGTGATATTCTTTATCTAATGAATTGAGAGTCTGCTTTAAAACTGTCCGCTAATCAGTGCAGATCAAGGGTGGGAAATTCACTGGTCCGATGTGCTTTTTCTAACTGTATCATCCGCAAGGATTGTCCTATATTCTTTTCAGTTTGACATCTTAACCTTCTTATCAATTCCTTGACTTTTCTGTTTGAGGACTCAAATTACGCAGAAATCGTTTGTTTTCCTTGATAGTGGCTTATCTTTTATAAGTGGGAGTATGTGACACATCTTAATTTATTCAGAACCATTTTAAACCTTATATTATTATGTGGTGAGTTTTTGTTAATTTTATGATTTGATTCTTAACAAAGGCAGCTCAAGGTGGAGGGAAAATAGTTTTGAAGGGACTTTATTCTGGACTGGCTGGAAATCTTGCTGGTGTCCTACCGTAAGTGGATGTTGAACTGATTACTTCCATTGTCTTCCCGGCCAGGCCCTGTTAGCATTGAGTTAATAAAAGTTACGCTAGCGTTACCTTATGTTAATAATCTACAGGTTCTGGTGCAACAATTTTTGCAACCTTCATTCTCTGACACTTCTGCTTTCTCTATGAGTTTCATTTGAATCATCATTCGCTTTCTCTTTAAATTGTGCTCCATGAATAATATTTTTGTCCTTTAATAGAGATTTTGACCATAAGTATCTGCTATGACAAAATTATGAGGTTGGAATTGGTTCCAAATTTTCATCATACCAAGAACTCCTTTTAGTATTTCAATCAGCCATTATACAATGGTTCAAGATAATAAACATGACAGAATTCATCCTAATTGTGAGCCATTGTTGTATACATTTTTTTCCCTCCAATTTACAGTGGGTAAGTGGTTATGGGCATGGTGAAGCACATGACAGCCAAAAAAAATATGGACTTGATGCTCTCTATATGTCATGGAAGTTTTTGATCTTTTTTTTTTTTTTGGCGTGGGACTTGTAGTTTTGGCATTTGTATTTTGTCCGTATACAGATAGTGGAGATGATGCTTGGTCCTTCTGCTCACCTCTTTGAGTTCTTCCAAATTCAATATGCTTTTAATCATGTAAGATGGGGCAATTGCTCTTCCTGGGTCACAATTTCTAGTGTTTTGCTTGAGTTTGTGTTACGATTTGTGTTATTAGTCCTCACATATTACTGAGTGCATGGGTCTATTTTCATTAAGTTGAGATACTTTTTAGATGAAGTAGGTCAAAACCTTGAACTTTCGTTTCTGGGTTGTGCTTAGTTGTGAAATTTTGTGAAGATATCTATTAATTTGAAGTTACGGAATGACAAATCTCTCTCTCTCGACACACACACACACACACACACATCTATTATCCATTTATCTTTCTATCTATTTATCTATCTATCCATCTATAGATGAGGGTACAAGACCGAATGTACATGAGTGCCCTTATTAACACTTGAGAGAAAAATATTTTATTGTATTGTGCAAGTCTTTACGAATGATACAACTATCCCTTATACAAGGAGAGATCGATTAACAAAAGAAAACATTACAATTAAGGAAATAAAACAAGAAGGGAAACAATATCATTCTATATAGAGATAGAATAATATTTGTTTCCCGTGTAGATATATTAATTTTTGTTACCCTCTATGGATATAGAATAATATCTCTCTATAGAGATAGAATGATATTATTTTCAACACTCCTCAAGTTGGGCTGAAGATATCCATGAGACCAAGCTTGCCAAACTTCAACAAAGAGGGCCCAATAGACTTAGTGAAGATATCAGCTGTCTGATCAGGCAAAGGAACAAAGTTCGGAGATATAACACCCGACCGAGCTTTCTCCCGCATGAAGTGAACATCTACCTCAATATGTTTAGTACATTCACGAAGAACCGAGTCATCATAATTACAAATTTGTTATCACATAATAAAGTGGAGGGAGTTCACACCGGGAATCCCAACTCCATTAACAACGATTGAAGCCAAAGAAGCTCACATGTGCCATGGGCCATAGCTCGATACTCTGCTTCTACAGAAATCGAGAAACAATCGCTTGTTTCTTACTTTTCCACGAAGTACAAAAAAACGGATCTAGAAAAGATCAACAATAACTCAATAATAGGTGTTAGAAAATAACGACAATGAAAACGAGTGTTTACGGACAAAAACAAAAGCCTGCATTCAAAAAGAAGGAGAGCACGAGGCTCTAGCGCATCACAAGAATGCGCAAAAAGCCCACACAAGGGCAGCCAACAACCAAGAGAAGTTGCCGCAGGGAGAGAAGGTTTGATCGAGAGGTAAACTACGCAAACGAAAGAAGAAGATGGTATGGGCATATTATGAGTGTCCTACTGACGGCGGCAAGACTTATACCACCTGCCAAAAACGAAAATCATATAGGGCTTAGAGCTTATGGCTCTGATACCAACTCTAGACAAAAATATTGTATTATATTGGTTTGTAATAAGTTTTTATGAATGATGCAACCATCCTTTATATAGGGAGAGGTGAAATAACGAAAGGAAGTATTACAACTAAGGAAACAGAACATGGGAGATATAGAATAATATTTTTTCCCAGTATAGATATATTAATATTTGTTTCTCTCTATAGATATAGAATAATATCCTTCTATAGATATAAAATGATATTATTTTCAACATTAAACATTTGTCTACACGTGTAAAAATCTTCTTCAAACTTGGTTTGTGTGTTGATGTGACAATGAAGCATCTTATCTTTGATGGTTGTTACCACTTACAATTTCTCTCTTTACTGAGAGGTCAAGCTGTTAGAGGCTAATATAACTAAGCTACTCAAAATCAACGTGCCCTTGGCCAGTTTCCCCCTCATCACTGGCATCAAACATGGAGGCATTATATTTTTATGGGGGTGTCGGGACACAAACGAAGTTGCCTTCCAATCTGATACCATGCTAGCTACTGAATTTTATAAAATTTTGAGATGTTAGACACAGACCTAATGTTGTTGCTTATGTGATCAATATTGATAGCGGGATATAAAAGAAATAGAGAAGTGTCTAGGATGATAGAAACACCCTAACACAATAGCTTTATTTATATAGAGTGCATAGACTACAAGCTTTCTCACAAAACCAATGTGGGATTAACCCAACTATCTTATT
>JABCMJ010001295.1:0-11400 GCA_014822125.1 Arbutus unedo
ATAATTTTGTTGCAAAAACTATATTTTTCGTCGCTAACTCATTAGGCAACGAAATTCTTTCTAGTATTTGATTTCCTAAACAAATCAACATTTTTTGTTTTTGGTAATTTTTTTATTTTCTTTTATTTAATCTAGATTAGCAAGCCTAAATCTTTGTTATTTCGTTTCCTAATTGGTATATGTTTCTATTTCTCTATAAATTGCTTTGTAAGTCTAAGGGCTAAGTAGTTGTTAATTGATTAATAAAAAGTGAGTGTTTTACTCAATTCGTTTGTTCAAGGAGGGAGTACCTCTAGTTCAAATAAGATTTAGGATTGTCCTTGTGTTACACTTATCCAATCATATGCTTCGCTACATCAGTTGGTATCAGAGCTAACTTCTAAGCCTGACTATGGCTAGAGCACGTGTTGGAGGTTGAGGACGTGGACCTAGAATTGCCACTGTTCATGAGATTTATGAATGCAATGATGGTAACCAAGAAGCTCGAACAGGGAAAGGTTATGTTCGTCTGGAGCAAATGCTTAGAGTTGTCTTACAACGCCTTGAAGCTTTGGAAGTTGCTGGCCAACCTCATCGGCGTCCTCATGACCCTATCGCTCAGGAAGAGTTTGAGGGTTCGGATGTTGATGGCTCTAATCCTTTTGCTAAAGTTCATTAGCCAATGAGATGGGCTCAAGATATCGTGGTTAGCAACCGCAATTCTCGTTATTGGGAGTTAGGCTTAAAGATTGATTTGCCTAAATTTTAGGGAGGTCTGCCGCCAGAAGAGTTTCTTGATTGGCTTAATGCTATCAATGAGATTCTAGAATTCAAAGATGTTCCTGAGGAGAGGAGGGTACCTCTAGTGGCTACGAGATTTCGAGGGAGGGCCTCCTCTTGGTGGCAGCAACTCAAGATTACTAGGGAGAGATAGGACAATGAAAAAATCAAGGATTGGGATAAGTTGAAGAAGAAGATGCGTGCCACGTTCCTCCCTAATAATTATTTGTGGTTGATGTACTAGCGGCTACAAAAGCTACGGCAGGGCACTCGTATAGTTGATGATTACACCAACGAATTTTGCCAACTAGTGGATAGGATTGACCTTATAGGAACAGAAGAAAAACAGGTTTTTCGATTTGTTGGCAGGCTACGACAACATATTAAGGATGAGTTAGACATGTACAATTTATTCTCAGTTTTAGATGCCCACCAGAGAGCCGTAACCTTAGAGCATCGATTCAGTAGATGGCCCACAGCAACTAGCTGGAACAATACCGCTCGGACACCAACGACCACTGTTCCAACAAACCGCATAGGGCTTCTCTACCCGTCACAGTGGCAACGCCCAAACCATCATCTTCTGGCTTTAAGTACTTTAAATGCAGCGAGCCAGGACACTGTGTTGTTGATTGCCGAAAGGTCGATCGTCCTGGAAAAGCCTTGTTCCCAGACATAGAAAACTATCAGGAGGAGACAGCGGGGTATGATCATGAGCCCACATACGACAGTATCGACGAAAAAGTTATTGACAAGGAGGATGTGATTAGGGATCAGGGTCCATTCTTGGTAGTTTGTAGAGCTTGTTTTGCTCCTTGAGGCGCTAATGGGGAGCCTTGGTTACGCAACAATATTTTCCAGTTAACCTGCACCATTAGGGGCAAAGTTTGTCGCTTTTTGATTGATTCAGAGAGCTGTGAGAACGTGATTTCTAAGGAGACAGTGCATAAATTAAATCTGATGGTACAGCCACACTCCAGTCCTTACAAGTTGGCTTGGCTGAAAAATGGCAATGAGGTAAAAGTTTCGAAACGTTGCTTGGTGTTTTTCGCAATTGTTATAAAATATAATGATAAGATCTAGTGTGACGTTGTTGCTATGGATGCTTGCCATCTTCTGTTGGGGCGACCTTAGCAATACGACCGAAAAGTTAAATATGATGGCGGCACCAATACTTACAGCCTAATATTTGGTGGCACCAATATTAGTCTTTTACTGTTAAAAGATATAGTAACCAAACCACCTGATGGGGAGGTTGCCAAGTTTTTAGCATGGGCAGAGATGGAAAAGGATAACTCATCTTCTAATGTTTCTACTTCGAGGGTGAAGTCCTTTCAAGCTGGGGAGGATGATGCCGAGCGGGTTGCATCCATATTTTTGGAATGCTTAGATTGGTCATGGGCCAAACGAAATGGTGGTAGATTGGCTCGTGGGTCTTATAGTTCAAGCAAAACGTTGTTCTGATCAAGGCCCATTGATCTTCAGATCATGGGCCCTGGTGGATTTCAGCATAATTTCCTCGTTTAGGCCTTTGAATCAGCGAATTTGCCGTTTTAGAAAAAATTTGCTTTCCTTATATCTTTTTGTAGAAATTTTCGTTTTAGTCGCCGTCTATTTTGGAAATTTTATATTTCTTTCTAGTATTTGATTTTCAAAACAAATTAGAATTTTCTTTTTTTTGTAATTTTCTTATTTTCTTTTATTTAGACTAGATTAGCAAGTCTAAATCTTTATTATTTCTTTTCCTAGTTAGTATAGGATTCTATTTCTCTATGAATTGCTTTATAAGCCTAAGAGCTAAGTGGTTGTTAATTGATTAATAAAAGTGAGTGTTTTACTCAATTCATTTTTTCAAGGAGGGAGTACCTCTAGTTCAAATAAGATTTGTGATTGTCCTCGTGTTACACTTATCCAATCATACACTTCGCTGCATCAGTATAGTTTTAACTTATTGTGTTAGTACATTTTGTGTGTATTGAATAAGACCACGTTGAGGTAATTGTATTTATACTGACAATATAATACAATTCGCACCTCATGGTTATTATTAATGTTTGTGCTCTTGAGCTAAAGATAATTAATGGATGTATACATTCAGTGTTATTGACTTTGATTAATTATAAAGTGAGACATTGTGGGCCAATAGTCTCAATGAGTTGGGTCACAATATTAAGTGTATAGCAACTATTAATTATTAATAGAATCCACGTCCCTTTATAGGGATTGATGATATCTTCTTGAGGAAGTTTATAAGTTTCGATTATGTCAAATCCTACAGGTGGATATTAGTATCCGACATAACGAATAAGTTAGGTGAAAGGTCACAAGAAATTTTATAGATGTTGATTAAATAAATTGTTAGTTATTTATTTTAATCAATAGGTATCTGTAATCTTAACGTGGAGAGATAAATAATTATTTAATAACATAGAGCTCGAAATATAATTTTGAGATATGGAAAGAGAATGCAATTATAATTTTATAGTGATATGAATCATAATTTATATAATTAGAAATTAATCCGTGTTGGATTAGGAATCCCGAATTATATAGGAAGCCCAACCCATACTTCTTCTGGGGGTCGTTATCGTTGCCTATATATAAACCGCTCTTCCTTCTAGATCAGACACACAACTTAATACTCAAAATATTAAGAGAGGTTCTATGAAGGCAAGAAGATCACATTTTTCAAGCCCACACTCAGTAAGTGATCAAGGTGCAATAGGATTACGGTAGAAGATCTCGAGGTCAGTCGAGCCAAATTATTCTAGCCGTACTCAAAGTTCGATCAGGGTCAGACTGTAAAGATTATTGAGATCAAATCATAGAGATCTCGAATGTATGAACCTTAGTTTTGCCTAGCAGGGTTTTATATTTTTTACTGTATAATTTGTACGCGTTCATCACTAGGTCTCGAAAATCGATCCCTAACAAGGTTGACTCCTAACGTCAGACGATGCTTGAAGAAATCTGTCTCTTGATCAAGTCTTTGCAACTTCAATATCTCCCGGTGTAGTGCTGGGGTAACCTTCACGGCATAAATCAATGCATCCAGCTACAATGTAGGCGGCTGCAAACTAAACTCATTAAGCGCGTCCACCATCCTTCACTCCTGAACTGCTATAGCTGTTACTATTCCTCTAGACTTGCGGCTAAGAGTGCCAGCCATGATGTTAGCCTTCCCTGCATGACATGACAGAGTGAAACTATAGTCCTCTAAATACTCCATCCAATTTCTCTGTCGCATGTTCAAGTCCTTCTGGGTGAAGAGATACTTCGAACTCTTATGATCCATGAAAATCTCTATTGCATATTAAAGTGCCTTAATGTACCCAATTTAGTATATATGTGTAGGCAAATTCATTGTTTTAGTTAATATTGCACGCATAGTTATTTTTGTCTTATTTCATATTTTGAAGCGCTAAACGCATAACCTAAGGCTTCATTACTACTCAAAGGCCCCGGGGCCATTTATGACATTGATAAAGGTCCAAATGAAAGCCCGCGAATGATGAAAGAGGAGTTGAGAAGAAAGAACAAAGAAGCCAAGAAAATTGAAGACAAATTCATTCTCTATCAATAGAGAATGGAGTCCTATCGATAGAATCTCTATTGATAGAAGAAGTGTCTATCGATAGAAGCCACTTTTTTCACTTGCGTATCAATAAAGACCAATTACCTATCAATAGAGATAGAAAAGTTAAAATTAGGCAATTCATTTCCCTATCAATAGGGAAGCCAATCCTATCGGTAGACCAAGAAAGGAATCTCTCTATTGATATAGAGAGTGCTTGACACGCAATAAATGCAAATTTTGACATTTTGCACTTTAACACTCTTTGGGATATTTCGTCCCGTGACTTTTATGTTGTAAGAGGACGTAAGGGAGCTTTTTGAGCATTATTTTTTTTCCTCTTTGACCTCATGCTTGTATGTATATGGGGAAAAAGAAAGGTAAAAATAATATATCTCATACTTAGGCAATTTTTCATACTTTCATTTTCATAGTTCTTAAGAGCTTCTGTCTCTACCTATTGAAGTTCTTAATTTTCCTAAGTTTACTTGTTCAAGTATAAGACATTATTTTATTGAGATGTAAGTTAATCAAAGGCTTAGTTCATTTTGTGTTTACTCTATTACCTTATTTTTCTAACAAGTCGCTGGAATCCTTATTATTAACTTGGTGTGTCGTTGTTCTATAGATTTTTATTACTTATTTGTAAGTTCATCCATGTTATTAAACTTTTAGCTTTATCTTTCTTATTCCTTTCATGTTCATCACCGATTTCATAAGCATGAGTAGCTAAATTTTCATAAGCTATGTCTTAGTATGAAATTTATCTAAAACTCACTCCTATTCAATATTTCCTAAATATTTTATAAGCTTGTTCCTAAATATATATAAGTTCTTAATTGTAGAAACAAAAAGGTAAAGTTAAGCATTTCTTTAGTAATTGCCATTTATTTGGTGTATGTAATACTTGAGCCTACGTCCTCCCAATTTTAGATTATCTTTTCTTGAGCTTCAATAGATTAGGAAGCACATCTTTTGAACTAAAAGAATTGATTTTCCATCAAATATTTTTTGATCTAGAGACCCTAGCTAGAATCTAAGTGGAAGTTTAAGTTAAATGAAATCCGAAGATTAAACTTATTCCTTAATATTGATTTATTTCCTCATTAGTATAATATAGTTATTAATCATCGAGAAACTAAATTTGAAAATCTTTTAACCTAGCTACTTTTTCCCGTGAATCGATACTCTAAACTCTTTACTATCTCTCTTTTAAATCTTTGAGAGAAATCCTATTTTACAAAATTAAACCCTGATTAGGCCGGCGCCCTAACGACGCACTTTTGTTGGCTGGTCATGTTTTTTGCGTCGTTGCTGAAAAATTTTAGCTAGTTTTAAGAAATCACAGATTTTTGCAAATTACAAGTCTCTTTAGCGGAAACATTTACCCTAACTAGGGTAAACTTAATGTGTAACACAAGCTAAGGAGAAATGTAATTCACAGATTTTTATTTTCTTTTGTTATCATATTCGATTGTTAGGAGAGTTGTCTTTGGTGTATGAGTGTTTACACTCGACACACTATACATAGACTCATTCGCACAAACAATCCCCTAACACCGAAATGGCTGCCTAACTAGGGGCCAATAATGTTCCACTTGCACGGACCATGAGAGAATATTTATACCCATTCAATTTTCAAATCTAGGGTTAGTACTCCAATGGTAGGAACCACTATGGTACCCACCATATAGTTCGCAGCAATATGCCTTCGAGGAACTTATTGTTAAGGATCGATTCTCGAGACCCAATAATGAATGTGCACAGATTAAACAACAAAAAATTATAAAACCTTACTAGGCGGAACTAGGGATCATCCCTTCGAGATCTCTCTAGTTTGATCTTGATGATCTTCACAGCTTGATCTTGATTGAACTTTGAGCACGACTGGAATGATCTTACTCGACTAACCTAGAGATCTTCTACCATGATCCTATTACACTTTGATCCTGAACTGAGCATGGGCTCAAAAATGTGATTTCCTTGCTTTCACAAAATCTCTCTCAACATTTTGAGTATTAAGTTTTTGTCTAACCTAGAAGGCATAGCGGTGTATATATATAGGCAATGATAGGGACCCCCAAGAGAAGTATGGGTTGGCTTCCTATATAATTTGGGATTCCTAATCCAACGTGGATTAATTTCGAATTATATAAATTACAATTCATACCACTACAGAATTATAATTGCATTCCATTTTCATATCTTAAAATTATATTTTGAGTTTCATGTTATTAAATGCTTATTTATCTCCCCAAGAAAAAAAATTTAGACTTTCCACTTAACTTATCCGTTATGTCGGATAGTAAGATCCACCTGTAGGATTTGACATAATCGAAACTTATCATCAATCCCTACAAAAAGACGTGGATTCCATTAATAGTTAACAGTTGTCATACAGTTAATATTATGATCTAACTCATCGAGACTATTAGCCCATAAAGGCTCACTCTATAATGAATCAAAGTCAATAACGTTAACTGTACACATCCATTAATTATATTTAAATTAAGAGCACAAACATTCATAATAACCATGAGGTGCAAATTGTATTATATTGTTAGTATAAATATAATTACCTCAAAGTGGTCCTACTTGATACACACAAAGTATACTAACACAGTAATTTAAAACTATACAATTTTTCATAGTCAAGATAGACATACAGAATACTGTGTTACAGTCCTACTGGTGGTTTGTCGAATTCCTCCTACGACTATGAATTAAAGACATGTAAGCCAAACTCTACACACCAAATTATTTGCTATGTGAAATAAGACACACCCATACACAATATGATGTGATATAATGCAAACATTGCCCATAAAGATTCTGGGAAAGAATGACTGTTTAAATAATTCAAAATAAATATTAATCCATTGCATAAAATCATGACTTTTAGTATAAAACCCAAACACTTGTTGTGAATTCCATTGCATATCAATTGCCTAATCAGCAGAGTTTGGAAGACACTCTGCTAATATTTATGTAGAGACTGCCTAATAACCAACAACATTATGCTCCCCAGGAACCTTTTGGGGTTTTCGATGCATATCAGTCAGCTAATAAGCCAAGTTTAGAGGAACAAACTACCATATAGGAGAAAAACATGCAAGCCATTAGGGACATCGATTCTCAATTGATTGAATTGAGTATTATGTTTAATGTTGTGAGTCAAATCGGGAATGATAATGAGTTCCATGGCATGAGCCTCATTGATAGTTTAGACCAAGAACATGGGGAAACTCATTTATTCCCCGATCCTCTTGAAATTGGTCTCACTGTTGAAGAGATCACATTTTTAGATTCACCTAAGCTCGACTGCTTGTCCTCACTCGCGGATGACAAAGCTATGGGAATAGGAAGTTGGGTACCCATTGTTTTGACAAGTTACCTATGAACAAACCGCAAACTTTTCTATCCATTGTCCAATCCCTACCTTTAGAAATCCATATTTTTCCTAAGCAATTGGAAGCTGACCCATTTGAGAAGACTGAATACTATCCTGTTATGTTTTCTCCAATTCAAGAGAATCAACAAGAGGGTAAACTTTTGGGACTCTTAGACCAGCACCACCAGGTTATGAGTTGGTACTTTAGAAAGGACCATTTTTCTCCTTCCTTTATTGATCATATTTTGGAGAGGGAAAATGGCCAAATCAGATAATCACATCATGGTCTCTCTAGTAGACCAAGCGTAGCCATATGTCCTTGATCCATTCTGGACGTTTCCATTGAAAATTTTGAGACCAAGCCCACTTGATAATTCTTAGTTTTGTTATTTTCACTGTTTATGTAATTGGTCTCATGATAACATTTTTCCTACATAAGTGGCCATGCGTCTGGCTAAAGACATTAAACTTAGTGCTGCATTAGAGGCTACAAATGGTTTTTGTTTGTTTTTCTTTCATATTTACTGTGCCCTAATTCTTTGGGTCCATGAGCTTAATTTGAAGTCTAGGAGACTATGAATCCTTGAAATTTATGATACTTCTAGTGTTTGCCGTGCTTGAACCACATTTGTTGGTATAGCCGCCTTATCAAGCTACATATGTAGTACCTTGGAGGTTGGGTTTGATGGCAAGAGCGTGGAACAATGAGAAATCTGTTTGACTCGTCCTTCCAACGATAGGGAAGAATAATCTTCAACAGGGGAGAAAAGTAGTACTCATGTCCTTCGTGTGAAGAAGTGATGAATTTACTGTTTATTTGCATTCTAGTTCATTTCCTTTTTTTTCTTGTTGGACTAACCCACTTATAAAATTGTTCCGTAGAGTCATTTTCCTCTTAATAGGTAGTTGATGGTTTAGTCTTCACAAGTTGTACACGTTACCACATCAGCCTTGTTAGTTTGGACCTAAGCACGAGGTGATTATAGCCTTTAAGCGCCCAAAGTTGTAGGTGCAGCTATGTGCTAGGATTGTTAGTCCAACAAGCTCTGGCAATGATCCTATGTGACTAGCTATGGTCCACAAGTTGGAGCCGAAAGAGTACACCTTGGAAGCCCTTCCAATGACAAATGGTGCAAGTGACGAGAAATCCTCAAACTTGGTCGAGGTATATGGTGGTTGACATTCCACCTCGGAGGTATGTTCATCTCTCTTTTATACTTTTATGGTATGTTGTCTTCGTGCATTGAGGTCAATTTAAATTTCAAGTTGGGAGAGGGGTTAGTCCATTTTAGTTTTAATTAGTCATTTTATTCCCAAATTTTTTAATTTTTGTTCTATTTCCCATAAAAGTAGTGTGTAGCTTATGCTTAATAGTATGGATATCTAAAAGAGGCACACATGCAATCTATTGATTATTGAACATCAACTCGCTTTACTTGCATAAACATAAACTATTTGGAACACTTTGAGTTAGGTTTGTAATTGAATGAGTTGACCATATAGAGTGGAGGTTTAATTTGCAAAGCATCTTGTACACTCTTTCGCACTCTATCATGCTCGTGTAATCCATGTCATGCTCATTTCATGCTTAACATCTTGCATGCATCAACTTAGAATCCATTGCGTACAAAGAAACGAAAAGTAGGTCATCGTTGCATGAATAAACCACATACGAGTCCTCTAATCCAAATTTTGAACCAAGTCTGGGTTATCCAATTTTTGTGAAACACATAGGAGGCTGGATTTTAGGGAATCGTATGGGAGTGTTTTGATGGGTGTTGGTAAGAAAAGTAGTCAAAAATGAAGAAGTTGGGCAAAAGAAATATTTTCAGACAATAGCATTCTCTATCGATAGAGGAGAATGCCTATCAGTCGAGATATTGGCACAAATTCAGACAATTTCAACCTCTATCAATAGAGGAGTCTTTCCTATCGGTAGAGAAACTTTCAACCATGTCTATTGATAGAGGGGTGTTGCCTATCGATGGAAACATAAATGAAAAATGTGGACAGTTCACTTCTCTATCGATGATGTAATCGACATTGGATGGTATATCCTCAAACAGCTGGTAGAATTTTGCACTAGCACTATGCGCAAGGCAAAGTTTCCATATCCTGCAATGATTACCCATTTGTGCCTTGAAATTGGGGACGACGCACAACCCGGCGGAGATGACATTGTTGAACAAGAGGAGAGTGAGTAGGAGACCTTATTGTGGGTAGTAGTGCGCAGCAGTAGTAGTAGTAGTAGTAGGATCAAGTCGATGGTTTTATCGTTTCATGAGTCAAGTCAGTTGTTGAGTCTTTTCATTTATGTTGATGATGTAGTGTGCACTGGGTGTGCGTTTGGGTTGTTAGTGTGCCGGCATTGGGAAGTTGACCTAACCACATTTTAGTCAACACCAATTTTGTGTATTGCATTTTGTTTGACAACCCCTTGGTTATTATATACTATGAAGTCCTAATGGATTCTATTTACATTTTGGACTCTATCTTGATGGATGTTTGAGTAGGTGCACACTTATAGCATATGGTACATCCATTTTGTTAGAAATAATGCCTCAACATGATTTAATTATTTATTATTTTGTTGATGCCAAGATTAAGATGATAACCTTATGCAAACCAATAGTTTGATTGGAAGATGATCCTCACGCTCTCAATTCTTGATCATAGTCTAGCTTATCATTGTTGTATAATGACGGTTGAACAATGTTGTCAATCATGTTTTCAATAAATTATATGATTAGAATGTTGTATGGAATGTTTCATGATGGTTTAGATCATTACAGAACACAGGATTCAAATGCAACAGGGTGCGGTTGACCGGCCACAACCTGTGGTCAACCGGCCATCCGGTTGACCGGCCATCCGGTTGACCGGCTAGGCGATTGACCGAACCATCGTGCGGTCGATCAGTCATCATTTTGTGCGTAAATCTGCTGACTTATTTCTTATAGGGATTTGATTGATCAAATCTTTCCTTTTGAGATTCAAACGGTCGATTCTATGTTTATGAAGGTGGAAAGGTTGACGAAATCAATTTTGGAAGAGATTGAGGCTCTTTGAAAATCCGCATCACATTGGCTAGGGTTTATATGTCCTTGAGCTGTGATTACAGACCCTCTCCTTCGAATCACTGTGTTCCCATGCGACTAATAGCTGCTCCTTGCAAACAGAGATACTCTCTCACGATCGTTGAAATTTGTGTTCGAATTCTGAGTGAGATTTTGAGAGAGAAGGAGTGAGATCATACACTGTGTTCAACATAACTTCTCATTCTTCTCTGTTCTAAACTGTTGAAGACAATTTGTGTAGTTTTCTTTACCTATTTGTATCAGTGAAGTTGTGTGTAAGGTTTGTGGAGTGCAAACCTTGAAGAATCGAGTTTGGGGATAAAGACTCGGCGGTTCGATTAGCTCCTCGGGAAAGCTAATTGGAAGAAAAGGTTGTAAGGGTTTGTGCGACACCCAAAGTCATTCGAGTGCTAGTAGATCACGTGCTTCCTAGGGAGTGGACTAGGCTGGGCAGTGGACATGCTCAGACCAAACCACTATATATTGTTTGCATCTTCTCTTCCCTATCCTTATTTACGCATTGACTATTATATTGTGTGCTTGTCGTTATATCTATTTTGATTTAATCGTTGATTAATTCTAAATAATTTTTTGTAGAA
>JABCMJ010001296.1:0-14758 GCA_014822125.1 Arbutus unedo
ATCAGATTATCGGTTCTTGTAGAATATAAATTTTTTGTTCACAATCTTAGGTGGAATTGGACACACCATCAATAGGACTGTAACACAGTGTTTCAATAGGTCTATCTTGACTACGAGAAGTGGTATAATTTTAACTCACTATGTTAATACACTTTATGTGTATTGAACATGACCACTTTGAGGTAATTGTATTTATACTGATAATAGAATATAATTTACACCTCATGGTTATTATGTATGCTTGTACTCTTAATCCAAAGATAATGAATTGATGTGTAGATTTAATGTTGTTGACTTTGATTCATTCTAGAGTGAGGTCTTGTGGGCCAATACTCTCGATGAGTTAGGTCACAATATTAAGTGTATGACAATTATTAATTATTAATGGAATTCACGTCCCTTTATATGGATTGATGATATCCTCTTGAGGAAACTTATAAGTTTTGATTATGTCAAACCCTGCAGGTGGATATTAGTATCCGACATAACAAATAAGTTAAGTGGAAGGCCTCAAAGAATTTTTTAGATGTTGATTAAATAAATTGTCAGTAATTTATTTTTAATCAATAGGTATCTGTAATTTTAACGTGGGGAGATAAATAAGCATTTAATAACATGGAACTCGAAATATAATTTGAATGCAATTATAATTCTGTAGTGATATGAATTATAATTCATATAATTCAGAATTAATCCAGACTGAACTAGGAATTCTGAATGATATAGGAAGCCCAGTCCATACTTCTCCTAGGGGTCCCTATCGTTTCCTATATAAACACCGTTATACCTTCTAGGTCAGTCACAACTTAATACTTGAATTATTGAGAGAGGTTATGTGAAGGCAAAGAGATCACATTTTTTAGCTCACACTCGGTACATGATTAAGGTGCAATAGGATTACGGTAGAAGATCTCAAGGTCAGATGAGCGAGATCATTCCTGTCATGTTCAAAGTTCGATCAGGATCCAACTGCAAAGATAATCAAGATCAAATCAGACAAATCTCGAAGGTATGAACCCTAATTTCACTTTGTAGGGTTTCATATTTTTTTGTTGTATAAACTGTACGCGTTCATCATTGGGTCTCGAGAATCGATCCCTAACATAAATAAAAATTAAACAACTCTAAGTATTCTCAAAATTATCATGCTCCACCATACGACTCATGCAATATTTCGACAGTCTTGTACCATGGGCTGGCCACATTGAGAACCCTATCATAGAGTTCACGGACCACTCAGACCGTTGGGCCATCTCTTTACCCAGTTGTTTTGTGGTCTTTCACCGGAGAAATCACAAAGACACCAATTACAGTTTATGGGCTACCAAATCGACGGGTCATCTCCTACCCGGTATCCAACATTATGCATGCTTATATGTACCAATATTAACCAATTTAAAACTTAAACATTAGCCAAAAAGCAAGAAATAGGCCAAAACCAAAAAAAAAAATATTCTATTTTTTAATAGGTCGCTCGAGTGGATAGAGTTATATAGTTAGATTCAACCTTAAAAATTCTAAAACGTTATAATTTGTGAGTAGAGGTATTGGGTCCAATGTCAATATAAACTACACTCTACAAGCTTTCTAACGATATGTAATTGGTTCAAAATGAGTTTGGACAATACATTCATGTCGGTTCAAAGTTGAATACCTTATTTTGAAACACCAAAACTATTTCATCAAATTCAATCAAAAAATTAATTTTGTTCGGATAAAAATAAGATGCAAAATATATATTTTTGAAACTCTATGTGTTTCAAACAAAATAAATGTGCACAATTTTGATACTCGTACATGAAGTTATGCTTGTTTTACCAAACTATGTCAGTGCATCCAGAACAAGTGCGAATATGCTACAGCTTAGTCACGATTTTTTGTAGAATTACGTACGTTGAATTAGGCTTCAAAATTTGAACTCAAAGTAGACACATAAACTAACACTCAGTAACGTTTTTGGAAATTTTAGAGTCTTAGAACCACCATAACAAAGTTTTCCAAAATCCAATTATCGCCTGTTTTGTTTTTTTTAGATTTTGTTCTTTGCAAATAACGTTATTTTGGCCTTTATTTCTACAACCTAACTGTCCAAATCATCCCGAAATTCAAACAAAACATGCATGACTTGATCACACACAAAAAATAACACATATATTGGCAAATTAAACATGATCTACGCAATATCTCAATGTAAATCAACATGAAATCCTACCTTATTCGAGCAAAATGCTGAAAATGCTACTGTGATAGAAAATTCCTCGAATACTATGCTTACTAAGTTGATTATGAACTCTATGTGAAGCTCTCAATGGCCCCTACAACTTCTTAGTTGGTCTCATCACACGAATCCACTATCTTGGCACTCGTTCTCCTTCCTCAAGCAATAAGGGTTTAGAGATCTCTTACGAAAAAAAGTTGTGTTTTTAATAAAAACTGATTTTAGGGTTTTCTAATCATTTTATACTTAAAATTCGTTTGATTACACTAATCCCATCAAGTCCCTAACACCCTCGCATTGGGCTCCAACATTCTAAGCAATTATTATAAGACCACAATTAGACATTTAACTCAAAATCACGAGTTCTCAAATAAACTAAAAATAATAGGTTGAACCTCGGGTCCTCACACCTTGCCTTGATTGTTCCTTGTAACGGCGCCAAAAATATGGTCGATGGGCAAAGATGATGTCATTGATGTGCCGATCAAACTTATAGTTAATGTGAAACCATCCTTGCCTCAAGTATAAAATCCAATAGTGTAGCATCTCAAAGTATCGTAGGAAGGTTGTGACGGAGTCTTGTAGTTGTAGTGTTTCAAAGTTAACCATGTTGTTTGGGAATGATTTAATAACCAAGCTGCAATTTAACTAGAGAGAAAGTTGACGATTAACCATGGTGTTTGGGAATGATTTAATATCCAAGTTGCAATTTAACCAGAGAGAAAATTTGTCAATTAAAAAAGCAGGCTAGATCATCGAAATCTATTCACCTAGGTTTTGGTAGACAATATCTCTTCTTTTATAACTCAATTAGAAATTCAGGCTAGAGAATCTTGATCGGAAGATCTTTTGATGGAAAATAATTTGATTCTAAAGATGTATCCTAAAATTGATTCTTGTTTAAACAAATAGTCAAAATGTAAGAGGACATCGACCCAAGTATCAGATGTACCAGATTAATGACAACAATTGATCAAGAGCTTAACATTCCTTGTTTGATTTGAAACAAGAACTCGAATCAATTTTAGAACAAAAAGTGGTAAATATTTGAGAAGATATCGAAAACCAATATCATTGGATGAACTTCATCCTAGGATCTTGCGTAGGAGGTTTTAGCCTAATATATTAATTAGAAAAACAATAGAAGTTATGAGAAACATCTTACCAAAGAAAGAATTAGAAGAAATCAAACAGATCTTACAAAGATACTAAAAACAAGAACTTGAATTATAACCCTTGAGTCAACACTTGAAGAACTAAAAGTATGAACTGCTTGGAATTTGTAACTAGAAAAAAGATTAATGCTAAAAAGGCTAGGTATTTAGATCTATGCCTCCTATGGCCTTAAATAAGGGAAACCCCAGGAGAAATAAGAAAGTAATCCTATTGGGCCTTAACACTCTAACCAACTGCACTTCTATCGTTCTTGAGGGTGTTGCAATCCCTTTTGGGCACACAACTATCAAAACCTTGTCATCGAACACCCATTTTCCATAGAAAACCTGTGAAGGAGAAAGAATTACCAAACATGAATTACTGGATAAAAACGACAGTTAACCCGTACACGTATGCCATGTTAGGGCCCGTTGAGCTGCTATATGAGACATATTGCAGTCTCAACACTTAGCGTGTTTGCTTTCTCTAGTGAACCCTGCAATAGTCGTGCTCATGGGAATGAGTTTGACGTTCTCTTTTCCGAACTTCTTTAAAGTCTTGAAAAGAAGGATATTCACAGCATCCTTGTTATCAACCAACAGCCTGTTCAAGAGGATGCCACCAAAAGATGCTTGTAAATAGAAGGGTTTTGTCACGACCCATCCCGATATGGGATGATCAATGACCGGCCAATGAGTTCAACTCACTAAGGCCTCTCACTAAACAAGTTTTGGGATTTTTACCTGTCATTCATCTATAATCTTGAAAGATTCTCAGAGTGCGTGAAAGCATGTAAAATAATCTAACTAACCGAAGGACGTGCAAAATGCCAATATCACTAAAACCCTCAAAGGTATAATATACAATATGTTATCAGCCCCAAAATGGCCCATCTCGCATATAACATGATACTTACCATCTTAGCTGGTTTGAGCAAAAGGTTAAACAATCATACTTGGACTTCCATAGGCGTTAACGCCTCCTGTCTCACTACCTGATATGTTGTTTAAAACATCATTAGCATAACGCTAGTATGAATCATGATATACAAGTTTTGTAGGTTTTCCATAACTTAATCTCATTATAAACATTTCATTAGCATGTCAATAACATTTGTAAATTGATCCATGGGCCATAGCCGAGGACATGATAAACTGTTCATAGTTTTCATAACCCATGGGTTATCAGCATCTAATTCAACAACCCAATATGCATTGTAAGAGAATCAACAAACCAATGGTGCATATGCTAGAACTCATAAAAGGAGCAACCCTTGCATAACAATTCAAAATTGGCATGACGTCATTCGATGCCACCTGGCCGTGGGACCCAGCCTTATCTCAAACCATTGCTTGTCACACCCCCAGCGGTCAGGGAATCACCGTGTTTCATGTGGTGTCAATACATAATCATCTTTAATGAGGTCATCAATTTATAACATAGTATCACATGCTAATCAGTCATGTGTCGTGCATAAGCATGGTTTCAATATAAACAACTATTAATAGCATTTAGTAAATTCACATGCTTGGTCACATTTTAAAACATACAAGCAGGGCAAGCATATCAAGACTCACGTCATGTTGCATTACGTAGTCCAATGATTTGCACTGACTTCGATGTCACGATCGATTCCTATAACAAGGAATGTAATGATTTAACAACTTATTACTAGTTTCCAATACATCGATGTTGACGTTTGATGCCCAAACCACCTCAACATATGGAATGCATGGATCACACTAGACCTGCCAATGTCCTCAGGTGAATGCATATAAGTTCGGGTGGTTACGGAGTCAAAAATGGAGGTTCCCAAGTCCCAAATTATCAAAGTACAAAACTAGACAGGTTTCTTAAAATTTACCTCAACGGGAATTAGTGTGAGACCCCAACCATTGCACGTCCAAAGTTCACCAAATGTTACAGACCACTAGCTTAGGATGTTAGGAACATATTCTATGAAGACCACAAAGCTTTCATTGGCCTTTAAATAGGTGACAACACCATTGGTACAAAACTGGTCCAGAACGGACACCTTCTACGGAAGTCTTAATTTAAGGAGTTCTAGATGTCCAAACAAGTTAATTCCGATTGGGGATGGACGATAACATATCAAGGTACATTCTTACCAAATGTGGTGTCAATTAGAGGTCCGTAGCATTCTGGGGCTCAAAATCTAGTTCGGGATCAAAACTGTCCAGTTCGGCCTCAAATCCCGTTGGGGATCCAGAAATCCGGATCCATGACTAGATTCATGATTGGGTCCGTGACCAAATGTGTCGTAGAATGGGTTTCAGGCCATGGTTTCTTATGGTTTCTTGCTCTAACCTCAAATACATTATGATATTTTACAAATAAGATCAAATTGGGTCTACCTTAGTCCTAAAATCGAAGAACTAGCAAGAAATTTGCTTACCTATGGACCTTGGAGGTTCACTGTGAAACATCAGTTGAAGTCTTCTCTCTCTCTCTCTCTCTGGCTCTCTAAAAGTTTTGTCAAAGGAATGAAATTTAGGTGCGTTAACTATCACACTCTCATTTTTCAACATATTATTATAACTGTTTATCATAAATAAAACCTCACGACACTTAATAAGCAACCCCATATTCCAAATCGTTTCGTTATACATGATACCATCAAAAGTACTTACGTCAAGGTGGACAAATACCCAGCCCGTTACATAAATCAAAATAAATTATCAACCTTAAAACATTTACATTTCTTTTCAAACGTGAGAAATAACTCGAAAATAAGTTAATTTACATGTTTCAAAAGTCACTTTTAAGATGTTGAACATCTACTATCAAATCTTAGAAACATGCATCCTACCATGCATCACTCGTGCTTCTTGCAAAGCGTCTGGAACAACACCTGCAAAATGATAAGGTGAGCTACATAACCTAGTAGGAATGTTTATACTTATGCCATGAGACTATGATTTGAAATGGGATATAATTTGACCAAAGGACAATAAACAAGTGTGAGCTTCTAGGAATCACAAGATAAGCATAAACGACACACTCAACCATCTTACAATAACGTTCCGTTAATTCCATCAGCCACTTCTCAATACCAATGCTTCTCTATTAACCGTTTCACGATACCGGGTCATTTTTCATTGACCGATACGTTATATTGGTACATTAACTATAACACAACTCATGCTTCTCTACTATCAATCCAACCCTTGTATCCTTACGTACGCACATATAGGTATCCCTCACGTTTTGCATCTCATAAGTATACTCACGTCCTTCATCAAACATCAAATCATCATACCTCAATTTAACAAAGTCACCCAAGGGTCTCATAATTTATCCAAACTCTGAACAATCCATGACATTGACTTTGTATCAAATGAACCATTTGGTTGATACCCAACTCACAAAAGTCATTTTGTCTTCCTCATTGTGGTTTATTCGTTATCGCTATCACCTCACCTGATGGTAGCTAAGCATAACATCGCCATTCCTGACACTCCCCCAAGAGAGAGACAGTACACCACCTCGTTTCCTAACACGCTCCATAGGAGCCTATAAGTATCGTTCATAATCCCTCATTTCATTTAATTCATACCATGACTCATGTTATCATCAATATATTATCATTAATCGTCAAGTTGTTGTACTTGACTTTCTCTCTAATGGGACCAACCCACGTCATTCCTAATACTCACATGAAGGGACCTAGTACCCTCCTAGCATATCCTGAGGAACCCAGTACATTTTCACATCCCATTCCTAGCACTCCCAAGAGGGCGTCTGGTTCACACACTCCTAGTATACCTAAAGAAGTCTAGTTCAATATTCATGTATATCACGTGCCTCATAATGACCATCTCATATCGCATCGGTGTCCACATAACTATCACCTAGTTTCATTTACACAACATAGACCATATATTCCATTTAACGACGTATCGAAAGACGGTCTATGTTCCATCACGACGCATCATATAACCTTCATTCACAACATGTCATAGAGTTCTACGCAATTTCAACAATCAATGGAAAGTTAATGTTACAAATAATGCCTCGACATGATTTAATTATTTGTTATTTTGGTGATGCCAAGAGTAAGATGATAACTTAATGTGAACCAAAGGTTAAATAAAAGGATGATACTTGTATGTACGATTCTAGATCTTAGTCTAGCATACCATCATCATGAAATGGCTATTGAATGATATCATTGATCACATTGGAAGTATAATTTGTGATAAGAAATTTGTATGAGAAGTTTTAGGATGGTTTGGCTTGAGTATAGTACACAGGATTCAAATGCAACAGGGTGCGGTTGACCGGCCACAGCTTGTGGTCAACTGAGCATGCGGTTGACTGGCCAGGCGATCGACCGGGACCATCGTGCGGTCGACCAGTCACTATTTTGTGCGAAAATCTGCTGACTTATATTTTGCAGGGATTTGATTGATCAAATCTTTGCTTTGGTGATTCAAATGGTCGATTCTAAGAATATGGAAGGTGGAAAGATTGACATAATCAATTTTTGGAAGAGATTGAGGCTCCTTGAAGATCCGCATCACATAAGCTAGGGTTTATAAATCCCTGTGCTGCGATTACAGAGCTCTCTTGCAAATCACCATACTCTCACGCGACTAAAAGCTACTCCCTGGAAACTGAGATATTCTTTCATGATTGTTGAAGTTTGAGTTCGAATTCTGAGTGAGATTTTGTGAGACAAGGAGTGAAATTATACACTGTGTTCAACATAACTCCTCATTCTTCTATGTTCTAAACTGTTACTGATATTCTATGTAGTTCTCTTCACTTATTTCTATTAGTGAGTTGTGTGTGAGGTTTGTGGAGTGCAAACCTTGAAGAATCGAGTTTGGGGATAAAGACTCGGCGGTTCGGTTAGCTCCTCGGGAAAGCTAACGGGAAGAAAAGGTTGTAAGGGTTTGTGCGACACCCAAAGTCATTCGAGTTCTAGTAGATCACATGACTCCTAGGGAGTGGACTAGGCTGGGCAGTCGACATGCTCAGACCGAACCACTATACATCTTTTGCATCTTCTCTTCCCTATCCTTATTTACGCATTGCCTATTATACTGTGTGTTTTTTGTTATATCTATTTTGATTTAATCGATGATTGACCCTAAATAACTTTTAGTAGAAAATACATTTGAAACCCAATTTACCCCCCCCCCTCTTGGGTTGCCACCTGGGTAGCAATTGGTATCAGAGCAAGGGCTCTAATCTATTAGACTTCACAGTCTTAGAGTTTACTTTCAGCAACCATGAGTTCTTTCCTAGCTGAGGGGCAATCTAGCAACCGACCTCCTTTATTCTCTGGAAATGATTATAATTATTGAAAAGCTAAGATGACTATATTAATTCAAGCCACTGATATTGAGGCTTGGTCCATTGTGACTAGAGGGCCCAACATACCTTCGAAAATAGTGGATAATGCTCTCGTTCCAAAATTAGAACAAGAATGGGATGAGAGTGATAAACGTGCTATTCAATTGAATGCTAAGTCTAAACACTTCTTATACTGTGCACTAGTCTCAAAAGAATTTAATCGCATATCTACATGTGAAACTGCAAAGGAAATATGGGATAAATTAGAGGTTACTCATGAGGGTACAAACCAAGTTAAGGAAACAAAAATTAGCATGCTAGTCCATAAATATGAACTATTCAAAATGCATTATGATGAAACCATATTGGTCATGTTTGGAAGATTTACGAACATTGTCAATTGACTAAGCTCTCTTGGTAAAGTGTATTCTAATGCAAAAATGGTCAGAAAGATTCTTAGGTGCTTGCCCAAAAGCTGGGAACCAAATGTCACAACAATCCAAGAAGCAAAAGATCTAAATGTGCTTAACTTGGATGAACTGTTGGGATCACTCATGACAGACGAGATAAATCTGATGGCCACAAACGATGATGAAAGCAAGAAGAAGAAAACTATAGCATTCAAAACATCGTCACTTCGAGAAGAGGAGGAAGAGGAAAATGGAAGCGACGAAGAAGTTGCCTTCTTGACCCGACGTTTCAATAAACTACTCACAAGGGGACAATATGGCCGACAGCCTCCTAAAAGAAACTTTTCCAAAGATGAAGGGAAAAGAGATCCAGTTATATGCTATGAATGCAAAAAGTTAGGGCACATCAGGTTTGAATGCCCAAAACTGACTAAAGAAGAAAAAAGGTATAAAAAGAAAGAAAAAGGCAAAAAGGCTATAGTAGTAGCATGGGGAGAAAGTGAAACAGATAGTTCAGATAATGACTCAAGTGAAGATGAAGTTGCCAACGTATGTTTAAAAGCTCAATACAAGGAATATGAGTTTTTCGATGCTGAAACGAGTTTAAACAACTCCAACTTCTGCTTGATGGCAATAGAAGACGAAGATGAGGTATACTCTGATCCTATCTCTTACGAAGAACTATTAAGTAATTTTGAGGAGCTGCAAGCATCTTTTAATGACTTATATAATGAATCCATAAGAATAGGAATTTCGCATGATAAACTAAAGAAACAGGCTGCATCACTCACTAAGGAACTAGATGATTTGAAAACCAAAAGAAGAAAGCTAAGAGAGAAAAATGAAGATCTGTCCAAAACAATATTAAAATTTACTCAAGGAGAAGAGAACTTGAACAAACTATTTGGTGCACAAAAATGCGTTTTTGAGAAAGCAGGTATAGGATATAGACCATTTCAAAAACAAAAGGATTTCAAGAATGTGTTCATTAAAAGATCTATACCGAATGC
Organism: Arbutus unedo; assembly: GCA_014822125.1. NCBI lineage: Eukaryota > Viridiplantae > Streptophyta > Magnoliopsida > Ericales > Ericaceae > Arbutus > Arbutus unedo. Next base: position 10,116 of record JABCMJ010001296.1, read on the forward strand.
ATCTCACTCCACTTGCACCTACTGTAACCAAAAAGAACACACGCAATATTTCTATGATGTTAAGAAAAATGTTAAAAAAGGAAAGAAGGCTATTTGGATTCCTAGACTAGTTGGCGCTAACACTCGAGGACCCACTTAGATTGGGTACCAACATCAAAATGTACATTTACTCTTATGGGTTTGCTTGAGTTCAAAGTCCAAAAGGGGTAAATGGTATCTCAACAGTGGATGCTCGAGACACATGACTGGAGACAAGTCAGTGTTTTCAGTGCTCACTGACAAAGATGGAGGCTATGTGACATTCGGCGATAACAGTAAAGGAAAAATCATTGGTATTGGTAATATTGGCAAAAATCCCTCTCCTATTATTGAAAATGTTTTACTAGTTGATGGATTAAAACATAACTTACTTAGCATCAGTCAATTATGCGATAAGGAAAATAGAGTCATATTCGAAAAGTCTAAGTGTATCATAGAAACAATCAAAGACAACAAAGTGTTATTTGTCGGGCAAAGGCATGAAAATGTGTACATTTTTTACCAAAATGGTATGTCCTCATCCAATGTTAGTTGCCTCTCTGCAATTAACAATGATAGTTGGTTATGGCATAGGAAGCTCGGACATGCACACATGGACCTAATTTCAAAACTTTCTAAAAAGGAGCTTGTCATTGGTCTACCAGAAATCACTTTTGAAAAAGAGAAGTTGTGTAGTGCATGCCAGCAAGGAAAGCAAACAAAATTCTCTTTTAAATCCAAAAACGTTGTCTCCACTACTAGGCCATTACAACTACTTCATATGGACTTGATTGGTCCATCTAGAACTCTTAGTTTTGGCGGCAAATCATACATACTTGTTGTAGTTGACGATCTTTCGAGATACACTTGGGTTGATTTCCTAGCTCATAAGGATGAAGCCTTTCCAGCTTTTACTAAACTATGTAGATGTCTTCAAAATGAAAAAGTTTTCGCGATTTCAAACATTAGGACTGATCATGGGCATGAACTTGACAACACTTCTTTTGAAAACTTTTGTGACAATCATGGAATTGGCCATAACTTCTCTGCTCCTAGAACTCCTCAACAAAACGGTATCATTGAGAGGAAAAACAGGACCCTAGAAAAAATGGCTAGAACTATGTTATGCGAAAATTCTCTTCCCAAATACTTTTGGGCTGAAGCTGTGAGTACAACTTGTTTTATCGTAAATCGTGTCATGATTAGACCCATCTTGAAGAAAACTCCATATGAGCTTTGGAAAGGTAGAAAACCAAATGTTAGCTTTTTCCATGTTTTCGGATGCAAATGTTTTGTCTTAAATAAGGGAAAAGATAACTTGGGTAAATTTGATTCTAAATCTGATGAGGCTATTTTCCTTGGCTATTCTACAAGTAGTAAAGCTTTTCGTGTTTTCAATAAACGTACTTTACTTGTTGAAGAATCAGTTCACGTTACGTTTGATGACAGTAGAATTAACAATTCAAAGGAAATGGTTAGCATTGATGATGATACAGATTCTAGCCAACAAGGTCGAGTACTCGATAAAGATATCTCAAAAGAGGAATCTTCCAGCTCCACTTCCCAAAATGAGGATAATCAGGAACAAGGAGGTAACAATGATGATCTTCCAAAAGAATGGAAATACATCCAATATCATCCAACGGACCAAATAATAGGTGATCCATCGAAAGGTATAACCACTCGCTCTTCTCTAAAAAATATCTGTGGAAATATGGCATTTCTATCTCAATTGTAACCTAAAACCTTTTTAGAAACAGAGAATGACGAAAGTTGAATCTTGGCTATGCAAGATGAGTTAAATCAGTTTGAAAGAAATAAAGTTTGGACTTTAGTCCCAAAACCAAAAGATCATTCTATAATAGGCACTAAATGGGTTTTTAGAAATAAATTGGATGAATCTGGCACCATTGTTAGAAATAAAGTTAGGCTAGTTGCACAAGGTTACAATCAAGAAGAAGGCATTGACTTCGATGAAGCGTTCACTCCCGTAGCTAGATTAGAAGCTATTCGCATGTTGTTAGCCTTCGCATGCTTTAAAGGCTTTAAATTGTTTCAAATGGATGTTAAAAGTGCTTTTTTAAATGGGTTTATACAAGAGGAAGTGTATGTTAGAAAACCTCCAAGCTTTGAAAATCATGAATTCCTTGATCATGTTTACAAACTTACAAAAGCACTATATGGATTAAAACAAGCTCCACATGTATGGTATGATAGGCTCAGCAGCTTTCTCATTGAAAATGGTTTTTCTAGAGGAATGATTTTTACAACACTTTTTATCAAAACTAAAAATCATGACATGCTCATCGTGCAAATATATGTTGATGACATTATCTTCGGTGCTACTAATGAATCTCTCTGCAATGACTTTTCTGAAAGAATGCAGGGGGAGTTCGAAATGAGCATGATGGGTGAACTAAACTTCTTCCTTGGCCTTCAAATCAAACAATCAAGGGAGGGTATCTTCATAAATCAAGCCAAGTATGTAAAAGAATTACTAAAGCGATTCAAAATGGAGGACTGCAAAACCATGAAGACTCCAATGAGTCCTGCAACCAAGCTTGATAAAGATGAAAATGGTAAAACAATAGATACTAAACTATATCGCAGTATGATAGGATTATTGCTTTATCTCACTGCTAGTAGACCTGATATAATGTTTAGTGTCTGTTTTTGTGCACGTTTTCAATCTATCCCTAAGGAGTCACACCTAGGAGCTATTAAGCATATCCTTAGGTATCTCACTGGAACTCCGCGATTGGGGTTATTCTATCCTAAAAACACCTCTTTTGATCTTATTGGATATTCCGATGCTGACTATGAAAGAAGTAAAACTGATCATAAAGCATGAGTGGCACATGTCAATTCCTAGGATGTTCATTAGTATCATGGTCTAGCAAGAAACATAACTCAGTTGCCTTATCCACTACTAAAGCAGAATATATAGCAGCTGGAAATTGTTGTGCACAATTACTTTAGATCAAACAACAATTGGAGGATTTCAAATTATATTATGATCATATTCCGATTCGATGTGACAACACAAGTGCAATAAATCTTACTAAGAATCCTATTCAACATTCCAGAACCAAACACATTGAAATTCGACATCACTTTATTAGAGATCACATTCAAAAGGGAGATGTTGCTCTTAACGTTATAAACATCGACAAGCAATTGGCGGACATATTTACAAAACCCCTGAACGAAGATCAATTCAATTTTATCTGTCGAGAATTCGGATTGATTGATAGTCTTTAAACATTTTCAAGGATTCTATAGGACTTATTGATTTCAACCCGCACATCGAAATGGAGTATATTATATCATAATGTATATGGCAATACTCCTACATTTTCTTGTAATCTCATCTTGAGGTTTAGCCCTAGTTAGGCCCTAACTCCTTGCCCTTTTGCCTTACATCACTGCCTTCGGTCAACCGGCGCATTCATGCGATCAACCAGATGGGCGGTCGACCGGACTCGACGTTTCTAAACTCTTTTAAAACCCTTATTCGTTTCATTTTCCTCCAACACCAAAGAGGTCGACCGCAGCCCCTGTTCTCTCCATCAGGTAAATCTTCATCCTCTCTCTCGCTTATGCATCTCATCTCGATTATCTTCACAATCAAATGCCCATATTCGATTTCAAACCCTAGAATTCGTTTTCTCGGCCCTCAGTTTTTTGCAAATTTTGTTCTCCTCCGTCCACTGTTTTATCACTATGGTTCGATCTAAGCATGCAGCACCTAGTCCGAGTCCATCTGGCCAATCTCCACACCCATCTCGCCAATCTACACCCCATGCATTCGATATGACTCATTTTTGCACTCGCTCTGTTTCTCAAACTTGGAACAAGTTTGTTACTTGATCAATAACCATGGGCAGAGATGTCCAACAAACCCCTGAACTTGTGGAAGGCATTCTCTCTCCTTTAGCACGAATGGGTTGGCAAAATCTCATTCCCCTTCCTGAACGTTATTATCCTACACTTGTTCGTCACTTATATTGTAATCTAAAAGTTACATATCTCGACAAATCAGTTGACACATTCTCTAAACGCGTTCACCTAGAATCCTTAGTAAATGACGTCACCATTGAACTTGATATCAACACTTTGGCTCATATTCTGGATGTTCCCAATGTAGGCCACTTGTTGCACTTCACTATAGACTCTGAGATTAGTGACCACACTCCCACCTCTATCATAATGCAGCACATTTCCTGACGTTGATCCACCCCCCGGTGGTGTTCAACGTACTGATCTTAAACCCGAGTTGCGCCTCTTTCATCAATTTCTCAATGCCAACGTCATTCCTAAGAAAGGCCACTTCGAAGCTGTTTCATCCATGCAAGGCTTCATTCTTTACTGTCTTCAAACCTCCATTGAATTGAATCTACCACATATCATTCTTCGCGAAATGGTCTATGCTTTCACGTCTTGTAACAAAAGTCTCCCTTTTGGTGCTCGCCTTACCAAAATCTTCAAACACTTTGACATTAGCTTCCTGATGATGGCAACCACACTGCTGGTCCTTTTACCTCCTTTGTCGTCACTCACGGGTCCAAACGTGCTGCTCGCTGTCACGCCCTCATTTTTCATAAAACATAAATAAAGGAAATCTG
>JABCMJ010001297.1:0-14896 GCA_014822125.1 Arbutus unedo
TGTATATTTAATATTGTTGACTTTGATTCATTATAGAGCAAGACCTTGTGGGCTAACAGTCTCAATGAGTTGGGTCACAATATTAAGTGTATGACAACTATTAATTATTAATAGAATCCACGTCCCTTTATAGGGATTGATGATATCTTCTTGGGGAAGCTTATAAGTTTTGATTATATTAAAATCTACAGGTGCATATTAGTATCCAACATAACAAATAAGTTAAGTGGAAGGTCTCAAAATTTTTTATATATGTTGATTAAATAAATTGTTAGTAATTTATTTTAATCAACGGGTATCTGTAATCTTAACGTGGGGAGATAAATAAGCATTTAATCACATAGAGCTCAAAATATAATTTTGAGATATGGGAGGGAAATACAATTATAATTCTATAGTGGTATGAATTATAATTTATATAATTTGGAATTTATCCGGGCTGAACTAGGAATCCCGAATTATATAGTAAGCCCAACTCATGCTTCTCCTAGGGGTCCCTATCGTGACCTATATATACACTGCTATGCCTTTTAGGTCAGACACAATTTGATATTCGAAAGATTGAGAGAGGTTCTGTGAAGGCAAAGAGATCATGTTTTTGGGTCCACCTTCAGTACGTGATCAAGATGCAATAGAATTACGGTAGAAGATCTCGAGGTTAGTCGTGAAGATCATTCTAGCCCTACTCAAAGTTCAATCTGGATCAAACTGTGAAGATAGCCGAGATCAAACCAAACAGAGCTTGAAGGTATGAACCATAATTTCGCCTAGTAGGGTTTCATAATTTTTTGTTGTGTAATTTGTAAGCGTTAATCATTGGGTCTAGGGAATCTATCCCTAACATCATTGTCTTTTGGCATTGAGAAAATGCGAATTTTAAGTTGGGGAGAGAGATTGGTGTTTAGTTAGTCCCATTTTCACAAAATTTTCAAAAATTTAGTGTGTTTTAGTATGTTTTGGCGTATTTTAGTTTAATCTTTCTTGTTGTGTATGAGTCATTTGGCATATGCTTAACTATGGTTTGAACTATGCATATTATGAGCTTCAAAGTTGCTATCAGTACAAGCATGAATTTGGTTGAACAATGTAGAGCTAAAATGTGCATTTGAGTAAAGTTAATCTACAAAGAGTGGAGATTCATTTTTGTCACTCATATCCCATGTATTCCACTTGAACTCTTTATTTTCTTTCCTCCAATAAATGTTATATGCTATGCCATGATGAGATATGCAAAGACATTGAGTTGAAATTCATAACATGACAAGGGAAATGATACAAGGCCATGTTTTATGATTAAAACTACATATGAATCTCCTAGACCTTAAATTTTGAACCATGTCAAGTATCCCTTCTTTGTATAAAACCATAGGTATCCGGTGATATAAGGTGTTAGGATTGTGTGGTATGTGTATGGTTATCAAGAGGCTAAATAAGCTAAAAAAATCCTAATTTTCCTAAAAACATCCGGATGAAAGTGCCAAACATCCGAATGTTTGCCTCTGAAACTGACCCCAACCATTGAACATCCGGATATACCTTTTTTGACCTAAACCAATTAAAAAATTAGAACCACCTAACATCCAGATTACCCTTAAAAACATTCAGATCTTTCATCTTCCTAACCATCCATCGTTACACCAGAGCCACCAAACATCCTGATGTTTCTTACAAACATCTGGATCTTTCTCAGCCCAGAAAGAAACTCAATTTTAGCGAGAAACACTGAACATTTGGATGTCTATTAACATCATCTGGATGTTTTCACCAAAATCCTAAAACAATTCCATGAGTCTATAAAAACCCGGTGATTTATATTATTTCTTGGCACGAACTGGAACCGAAAGGGCAAAAACACCTCTGGCGATTTGAAGCATATTGCTGAACTCCACCGTCTACTACCATCGCCGACCACAGTCTACTACCACCGTCGTCCTCCTTCTTCTCAAAATTTTGCACTAAGGCAGAGCCGAGATCTAGGGTTTGCAATTTTCACTAAACCAGGACTTGGATTGGAACCTTTTTGGGGTAAGTTCCTCCACCACCTTTTTGGAGTTTTTTAGTTGTTGATAATGGCTAAGGGGAAGGAGAAGGAAGTTAGAGAAAATCCCATAGACCCACAATCTGATAGTGAATACCAAGAGAATGGGTTAACTCTGATGAGGGAAATAGCCTGGACGAACATTTGACTTCTATTCCAGTAGGGAGGTAAGTAGATGAAATTGAGAGGGTGCACGTAGGGAAGGGGTCCTCCAAGGAAAAACCACCAAAACTCACGCAAAAACTCATCCCTAGGAGAAAAATCAATAGAACTATTGGTGCTCCATAATCCGGGGGGCCTGCTATTCACGATTCAGTGAATGAGAGCGACTCTGAGAGTGGAGTGAGAATTGAATTACCTACGGCTGAAATGACAATCTGGAAAAAAAAAGGAAAAGCCAAATCTAAAACCAAACCAAAGCTCAAGTCCGAACCTTCCAAACCAACAAAACCCACCCGAGCCACTCAAAAACAAAAGCATCCCTCTGAATCCTCTAAAACCAAGAAATTCCATGCCAAGAGGCAAAAGAAACAAAGGGTTGAGGAGAGTAAAGCTGAGGAAGAGGAAGAGAAAAGTGGAGAGAGGAAGAAGTGGGAGAAGAAGTTGAAAGATAAAAACTTACGTGCAAGCATCAATTAGTTGAACGGCGAGTATGCGACCAGAGATGAGAAGATGATCGCTTATGCCAAAAGAGTTAGAGCAGAATTATCTAAGTTCAAGAAGGTCGAAATGACCCACATCAGTTCTAGGCTGAACGAGCACCCGGATGCCATGGCGTGTTTGGCTTCAACAATTCTAAGAGATAAGCACCGAACCATATATGTAGAAGCCATCAACTACCCGAGCATCGATATTTCAATTGCTGAGAAAGCTTTGAAGATTGATCTCGGCCCCAACTGGATGGATCCAATCATCTCTTACCACACTGGGGGTACAGTCCTCGAAGATCAAAAAACAAACTCACAAGTTACAGATCAAGGCAATACGTTTCTGGCTCTCACCCAAATAAGAGCTCTACAGGAAGTCTTACACTAGCCCCTACCTGAAGTGCATACACTCGAACTTGGTACAAAAGTTGTTGTATGAAATTCATGAAGGTACCCATGGAAGCCATGTTGGGGGCAGGTCCATCACCCACCGAGCCATATCTCAAGGATATTGGAAGCCTTACATGCAGGAAGATGCGAAGAAATATATACAAGCTTGTGAGAAATGCCAGAAATTTGCCGCGATCATCCATCAGCCTATTGTTGACCTAGCACCACTCACCAGCCCTTGGCCCTTTGCTCAATGGGGGTTGGACATCGTTGGCCCACTTCCTAAAGCTACTGGGGAAAGAAAGTATCTCATAGTTGGCACTGATTATTTTACGAAATTGATAGAAGCGGAGCCCCTAGCCAAAATCATAGAGAAGAATGTTGAGCGTTTTGGCATCCCATACGCAATTGTCTCGGATAACAGGACCCAATTTCAAGATAAATTCAAAGCCTTTTGCTCATAGTACCAAATCTGTAACTACTATGCCTCAGTGGCATATCCACAATGCAATGGCCAAGTAGAAGGCTCAAACAAGACGATACTAGGAGGTATCAAGAAGCAACTAGAGAAAGCCAAAGGCAAATGGGTAGAAGAGTTACCTTTGGTCCTCTTGGCATATAGGACCACGCCACGCCGATCCATGGGAGTCACCCCGTATTCACTTGCATATGGCACCGAGGCTGTCATTCCACTTGAAATTGGCCTCCCAACTATCCGAACCAAGTTAATGGAGCAAGGGAGAAATGATCAGGCTAGCAGTAGAGCTTGACCTTGCCGAAGAGAAATGAAAACGGGCTATGATCAGATTAGCCTCCTATCAGTCTACTCTTTCTAGATCATACAACTAAAGAGTCTATCAAAGGAAATTTGAGCTCGGCGACCTGGTACTATGCAAAGTCATGGGAAACACGAAAGACCCAGCAGATGGCAAACTTGGAGCCAACTGGGAAGGACCCTACAGAATTATAGGATGCCTTGGGAAGGGTGCCTACAAACTCCAAGACCTTGAAGACAAAAAAGTACCACGTACTTGGAATATCTCAAACCTTAAAAAATTTTATTAGTAGAATCATCTTTTTTAAGCATTTATTATGTTTACCCAATTCCAGTTTGATAAATAAAAGCATCACTTTTCATTTCTTCATTGGCCACTATTCAATAAGGCTATAAATGTCCTAGTTTTCCATCACATCCTCACTGAGGGCAGGAGTAACATCTCCCGAGCATACTTGAGAAGAGTATGTGTTTAAACTTAAGAAAAGTTTAGCATCCAAACAAACTTGAGAAAAGTTTGAAATACTCAAACTTGAGAAGAGTTTGGACTTTCGAGCATACTTGAGAAGAGTATGCGCTTAAACTTGAGAAAAAATTAGCATTCGAACAAACTGGAGAAACGATTGAGATAAGTTCAAGTTTGAGAAGAGTTTGGACTCCTGAGCATACTTAAGAAAAGTATGAGCTAAACCTTAAGAGAAGTTTAGAATCCAAACAAACTTGAGAAAAGTTTGAGATAAGTTCAAAACTTGAGAAGAGTTTGGACTGCCGAGCATACTTAAGAAGAGTACGCACTTAAACTTGAGAAAAATTTAGCATCCGAACAAACTTGAAAAAAGTTTGAGATAAGTTCAAAACTTGAGAAGAGTTTGGACTTCCGAACATACTCGAGAAAAGTATGAGCTAACACTTGAGAAATGTTTAGCATCCGAATATACTTGAGACAAGTTTGGCTTTCTCGAAAATAGTATGAGTTGAATTCACAACCAATGCATATCAAAGACAGTGTCATTCAACATCAAGCTCAATACAAAGAAAGAAGAATATCATTCAACAATCAAACAGTGTGGCACTCAAAGGCCATCTGAAAAGTATGCAACAAGAGTACAGACCAAATAACAAGAGAAAAGCACAACTGAAATAAAAAACAAGAAAGGTCCTAGACGTCAACACGGGCTGACTCTTCCACTACGGCCACCCCAACTTCATAATCGATTCACCCATCACCTTCTGCGTTAACTGCGACATTAGCAGTCTCGGCAGCCCCTGCATCCTATCCAAACACCTCGGCTGTGGGTCCTTCGATATCCAAGTCTACGAGAGGCGGCACAGTTGTGTATAAAGGTGACTCCCTAGGAACATTGCACGCCTCCAAAGTAGCCTTCCATCCTCGAGCGACGAAGTCGGCTTGGATCTTTGGCATCTGATTCTCGATAAAATCAGCTGCAGCATCTGACATGCCTTGCTTATATGCTTTGGCTTGCAACCGCCTCATGTTTTCTTCGTTTGGGCCTTCAAATTGGCCATCTAATCCTCCAGCTCGGCATTCTTCTCTCTCTCTGTGCCCAGCTGGTACTATAGGGTGTCAGCCTTCAGTTCGACCTCCCGGTCTTGCTTCTTGGCCACGACAAGGTCATCTTGAGCCTTGGTACACTTCACACTCCAATCTTTGAGTTTCAAATCAATGGTGTTGTATCGGGCTTCAAGATCCTAACAATGGCTCAGGCACATCATAGTCTTTTGCATAGCCTACAAACACATGGCAAAACAAACTATCAAAGATCGACAGCTAGCGGTAAACATGTACGCATAAAGGATACTTACAAAAGCCTCATGGGCCATCACAGAACACATCAGTGTTGGGAGATTAGTCCCTTTGTATGACTCAATGTCCCTGGGTAGCATCATCATCCCAGTAAGGGTCTGGGCCACATCCAAATCCCCAGCCGAATCAGCAATGGTTAGGGGATCCGCCCCATTCACCAGTCGCAAAGGGGTCCAAGGTGCAGCCTTCTTGGTAGTTTTTGCTTTCTTTGGATTTGACGACTCGGAAGGATCATCTCAGGGTCTCTTCTTGATTCTTTGCCTCGGCACAAGAGACACGTTAGTTTGGACAAAAGTCTCTTCGCCGACCATCGCAAGAGGTTTGATTTTTGAGCCTAGTGGCTCGATCTTCTTCGGGGTAGCGATTGGCTGCTTATTCTTCTAGCGCATTAGTTTGCAGAGATTGGGGACATCAAGATTGCGTGCCATAGCGTCTTGATAGATTTCTTTCTCATCCTAAAAATTCCAAATGCGAGGAAATCGGGAAGGCGACTGTACTGCACCTGACGAAGTGGATGAGACAGGGATGTCTTCAATGGTAGCAGCGATAACCCAACTCGATGACCACAAGCTGTGGCCGGTCAACTGCACCCTTTTGCATTTGAATCCTATGTACTATACTCGAGCCAAACCATCATAAAACTTCTCATACAAATTTCTTATCACGAATTATACTTCCAATGATCTAGAACCGTACATACAAGTATCATCCTTTCATTTAACCTTTGGTTCACATTAAGTTATCATCTTAATCTTGGCATCATCAAAATAATAAATAATTAAATCATGTCAAGGCATTATTTCTAACAATCTCCCCCTTTTTGATGATGACACTCATATGCATGGATTAAGAGTGATATATTTCACGAATGCTCTTTATGGAGTTATGCTCCCCCTCAGTATGTGCATCATTCATCAAATGATCATTCTTAAATTAGAACCATGGTCGAGTAACGCAATAAGATAGTATATTTAAGTCATGGACTAGAGTAGAATTTGTCTCAAAAGTGCTCATATTCCAGGAATGATGCGGTGATGCAAGATCAAAGTTTTATATATATCAATGTGGCGCATGTATGAATCAAACTTTTCTAAACTATGCAAAACATATCGTATGGCCAAGTATTCATGGAGACAAGTATACAAGATGCAAGCCACTAGTTAATGTCACATTTCAAGAAGGCAACGCAATATTTGACAAGGAGATCATCATGAAAACATTTAACTATAACTCATAAGCAACCAAACTATGTCATAGAGAGAATAATGTGCATCAACTGCGATAAGTCATGAAGTATGCCAGAATATAACACCAAAGAGTATGATAGCAGTAGTACGCTCCCACTGATAGCATGTTAATGCTCTAAAAAACATAGTATCCATCTAGCTCTCAAAATATAGACAAGTGCATGTATCTATCTCTCCCCCTGTGGCATCATCAAAAACAGAGAAAGCATCACTGAGTAGACGGATCTGAGGGCAGGAACTGACTGCGGTAGAGGTCATGAAGTTGAGCCATGTCAGTTTGCAAGGTGTCCAGTCGAGTATGGACTCCAATGAACTGGTCGGTCATCTGCTGAGCGAGGGCAGTTTGGTGGTGGGCGATGGAGGAGAGCCTGTCAGAGATGGTCGATTGCTAAACACTGAGTTGGTCAAAGCGGTTCATGAGGTCGGTCCAAAAAGGTGGGGGGCTTCTGGTAATAGGAGGGCGGCTCAGTGTAGTAGGGTGGAGGCCACTGGTAGTAGGAGGGTGGTGCAAAGTAGTATGGGGGAGGCTACTAGTAGTAAGAGGGTGCCACACTGTAGTATGGTGGAGGCTGCTGGTAGTAGGGGGTGGCTCAGAGTAGTGTGGTGGTGGGGGAAGGGGGTCAGCCACGACCTTAGGTGCACTTGCCTCTTCCTCACTAGCCTTATCATTTGCCACTTCATCTTCGGTATCCTCATCTTCCTCAGAATCATGGATAGGGCGAGCAGCATGTTTGGACCCGCGAGTGATGATAAAGGAGGTAAAAGGACCGGCAATGCGGTTGCCATCATCAGGAAGCACAATGTCAAAGTGTTCAAAGATTTTGGTAAGGAGAGCACCAAAAGGGAGACTTTTGTTTCGAGACGTGAAAGCATAGACCATTTCGCGAAAATGATATGTGGCAGATTCAATTTGGTGGAGGTTTGAAGACAGTAAAGAATGAAGCATTGCATGGGTGAAAGAACTTTGAAGTGTTCTTTCTTAGGAATGACGTTGGCATTGAGAAATTGATGAAGGAGGTGCAACTCAGGTTTAAGATCAGTACGTTGAACACCACCGAGGGTGGATCGACGCTGGGAAATGTGCTGCATTATGACAGAGGTGGGAGTGTGGTCACTAATCTCAGAGTCAGTAGTGAAGTGCAACAAGTGGCCTACATTGGGAACATCCAGAATATGAGCCAAAGTGTCGATATCAAGTTCAATGGTGACGTCATTTACTAAGGATTCCAGGTGAACGCGTTTAGAGAATGTGTCAACTGATTCGTCGAGATATGTAACTTTTAGACTACAATAGAAGTGACGAACAAGTGTAGGATAATAACATTCAGGAAGGGGAATGAGATTTTGCCAACCCATTCGTGCTAAAGGAGAGAGAATGCCTTCCACAAGTTCAGCGGTTTATTGGACATCTCTACCGTGGTTATTGATCGAGCAACAAACTTGTTCCAAGTTTTAGAAACAGAGCGAGTGCGAAAATGAGTCATATCGAATGCATGGGGTGTAGATTTGCGAGATGAATGTGGAGATTGGCGAGATGGGTGTGGAGATTGGCGAGATGGACTCGAACTAGGTGTTGCATGCTTAGATCGAACCATAGTGATAAAACAGTGGAAGGAGGAGAACAAAGTTTTCAGAAAACAGAGGGCCAAGAAAACAGATTCTAGAGCTTGAAATCGAATGTGGACATTTGATTGTGAAGATAATCAAGATGAGATGCGTAAGCAAGAGAGAGGATGAAGATTTACCTGATGGAGAGAATAGGGGGTGCGGTCGACCTCTCTGGTGTTGGAGGAAAATGAAACGAATAGGGGTTTTAAAAGAGTTTAGAAACATCGACTCTAGTCGATAGCCCGATGTATCCCAGTCGACTGCCCATCCGGTTGACCGCATGAAGGAGCCGGTTGACCAAAGGCAGTGATGTAAGGCAAAAGGGCAAGAAGTTAGGGCCTAACTAGGGCTAAACCTCAAGATGAGATTAGAAGAAAATGTAGGAGTATTGCCATATACATTATGATATAATATACTCCATTTCGATGTGCGGGTTGAAATCAATAAGTCCTATAGAATCCTTCAAAATGTTTAAAGACTATCAATCATTTTGAGTTCTCGATAGATAAAATTGAATTGATCTTCGTTCAGGGGTTTTGTAAATATGTCCGCCAATTGCTTGTCGGTGTTTATAAAGTCAAGAGCAACATCTCCCTTTTGAACGTGATCTCTAATAAAGTGATGTCGAATTTCAATGTGTTTAGTTCTCGAATGTTGAATAGGATTCTTAGTAAGATTTATTGCACTTGTGTTGTCCCATCGAATTGGAATATGATCATAATATAATTTGAAATCCTCCAACTATTGTTTGATCCAAAGTAATTGTGCACAACAATTTCCAGTTGCTATATATTCTGCTTCAGCTGTGGATAAGGCAACTGAGTTCTGTTTCTTGCTAGACCATGATACTAATGAACATCTTAGAAATTGACATGTGCCACTCGTGCTTTTACAATCAGTTTTACTTCCTGCATAGTCAGCATCGGAATATCCAATAAGATCAAAAGCGATGTTTTTAGGATAGAATAACCCCAATCGCGGAGTTCCAGCGAGATACCTAAGGATACACTTAATAGTTCCTAGGTGTGACTCCTTAGGGCTAGATTGAAAACGTGCACAAAGACAGATGCTAAACATTATATCAGGTCTACTAGCAGTGAGATAAAGCAATGATCCTATCATACCGCGATATAGTTTAGTATCTATTGTTTTACCATTTTCATCTTTATCAAGCTTGGTTGCAGGACTCATTGGAGTCTTCATTGTTTTGCACTCCTCCATTTTGAATCGCTTTAGTAATTCTATTACGTACTTGGCTTGATTTATGAAGATACCTTCCCTTGATTGTCTGATTTGAAGGCCAAGGAAGAAGTTCAATTCACCCATCATGCTCATTTCGAACTCCCCCTGCATTCTTTCAGAAAAGTCCTTGCAGAGAGATTCATTAGTAGCACCGAAGATAATGTCATGAACATATATTTGCATGATGAGCATGTCATGATTTTTAGTTTTGATAAAAAGTGTTGTATCGATCATTACTCTAGAAAAACCATTTTCAATGAGAAAGCTACTGAGCCTATCATACCATGCACGTGGAGCTTGTTTTAATCCATATAGTGCTTTTGTAAGTTTGTAAACGTGATTAGGGAATTCATGATTTCCAAAGCCTGGAAATTGTCTAACATACACTTGCCCTTGTATAAATCCATTTAAAAACGCACTTTTAACATCCATTTGAAACAATTTAAAGCCTTTAAAGCATGCGAAGGCTAACAACATGCGAATAACTTCTAATCTAGCTATGGGAGCGAACGTTTCATCGAAGTTAATGCCTTCTTCTTGATTGTAACCTTGTGCAACTAGCCTAGCTTTATTTCTAACAATGGTGCTAGATTCATCCAATTTATTTCTAAAAACCCATTTAGTGCCTATTATAGAATGATCTTTTGGTTTTGGGACTAAAGTCCAAACTTTATTTCTTTAAAACTGATTTAACTCATCTTGCATAGCCAAGATCCAACTTTCGTCATTCTCTGCTTTTAAAAAGGTTTTAGGTTCCAATTGAGATAGAAATGCCAAATTTCCACAGATATTTTTGAGAGAAGAGCGAGTAGTTATACCTTTCGATGGATCACCTATTATTTGGTCCGTTGGATGATATTGGATGTATTTCCATTCTTTTGGAAGATCATCATTGTTACCTCCTTGTTCCTAATTATCCTCATTTTGGGAAGTGAAGCTGGAAGATTCTTCTTTTGAGATATCTTTATCGAGTACTCGACCTTGTTGGCTAGAATCTGTATCATCATCAATGCTAACCATTTCCTTTGAATTGTTAATTCTACTGTTATCAAATGTAACATGAATTGATTCTTAAACAAGTAAACTACGTTTATTGAAAACACGAAAAGCTTTACTACTTGTAGAATAGCTAAGGAAAATAGCCTCATCAGATTTAGAATCACATTTACCCAAGTTATCTTTTCCATTATTTAAGACAAAACATTTGCATCTGAAAACATAGAAAAAACTAATATTTGGTTTTCTACCTTTCCAAAGCTCATATGGAGTTTTCTTCAAGATGAGTCTAATCATGGTGCGATTTACAATGAAGCAAGTTGTATTCACAGCTTCAGCCCAAAAGTATTTGGGAAGAGAGTTTTCACATAACATAGTTCTAGCCATTTCTTCTAGGGTCCTGTTTTTCCTCTCAACGACACCGTTTTGTTGAGGAGTTCTAAGAGCAGAGAAGTTATGGCCAATTCCATGATTGTCACAAAAGTTTTCAAAAGAAGTGTTGTCAAGTTCACGCCCATGATCAGTCCTAATGTTTGAAATCGCGAAACCTTTTTCATTTTGAAGACATCTACATAGTTTAGTAAAAGATGGAAAGGCTTCATCCTTATGAGCTAGGAAATCAACCCAAGTGTATATCAAAAGATCATCAACTACAACAAGTATGTATGATTTGCCACCAAAACTAAGAGTTCTAGAGGGACCAATTAAGTCCATATGAAGTAGTTGTAATGGCCTAGTAGTGGAGACAACGTTTTTGGATTTAAAAGAGACTTTTGTTTGCTTTCCTTACTGGTATGCACTATACAACTTGTCTTTTTCAAAAGTAATTTTTGGTAGACCAATGACAAGCTCATTTTTAGAAAGTTTTGAAATTAGGTCCATGTGTGCATGTCTAAGCTTCCTGTGCCATAACCAACTATCATTGTTAATTGCGGAGAGGCAACTAACATTGGATGAGGACATATCATTTTGGTAAAAAATGTACATATTTTCATGCCTTTGGCCGACAAATAACACTTTGTTGTCTTTGATTGTTTCTATGATACACTTAAACTTTTCGAATATGACTCTATTTTTTTTATCACATAATTGACTGATGCTAAGTAAGTTATGTTTTAATCCATCAACTAGTAAAATATTTTCAATAATAGGAGAGGGATTTTTGCTAATATTACCAATACCAATGATTTTTCCTTTACTGTTATCGCCGAATGTCACTAGCCTCCATCTTTGTCAGTGAGCACTGAAAACATTGACTTATCTCCAATCTCCAATAATGTGTCTCGAGCATCCACTGTCGAGATACCATTTAAGCAAACCTATAAGAGTAAATGTACATTTTGATATTGGCACCCAATCTAAGTGAGTCCTCAAGTGTTCGCGCCAGCTAGTCTAGGAATCCAAATAGTCTTCTTTCCTTTTTGAACATTTTTCTTAACATCACAGAAATATTGTGTGTGTCCTTTTTGGTTACAATAGGTGCAAGTGGAGTGAGATGCATTTGATATAGATCTTTTAATGAACACATTCGAGAAATCCTTTTGTTTTTGAAATGGTCTATATCCTATACCTGCTTTGTCAAAAATGTATTTTTGTGCACCAAGTAGTTCGTTCAAGTTCTCTTCTCCTTGAGTAAATTTTAATATTGTTTTGGGCAGATCTTCATTTTTCTCTTTTAGCTTTCTGTTTTCGGTTTTTAAATCATCTAGTTCCTTAGTGAGTGATGCAGCTTGTTTCTTTAGTTTGTCATGCGAAGTTCCTATTCTTATGGATTCATTATATAAGTCATTAAAAGATGCTTGTAGCTCCTCAAAATTACTTAACAGTTCTTCGTAAGAGATAGGATCAGAGTATACCTCATCTTCGTCGTCTATTGCCATCAAGCAGAAGTTGGAGTTGTTGAAACTCGTTTCAGCATCGAAAAACTCACATTCCTTATATTGAGCTTTTAAACATACGTTGGCAACTTCATCTTCACTTGAGTCATCATCTGAACTGTCTCTTTCACTTTCTCCCCATGCTGCTACCATAGCCTTTTTGCCTTTTTCTTTCTTTTTATACCTTTTTTCTTCTTTAGTCAGTTTTGGGCATTCAGACCTGATGTGCCTTGGCTTTTTGCATTCATAGCATGTAATTGGATCTCTTTTTCCTTCATCTTTGGAAAATTTTCTTTTAGGAGGTTGTCGGCCATATTTTCCCCTTGTGATTAGTTTATTGAAACGTCGGGTCAAGAAGGCAACTTCTTCATCGGTTCCATTTTCTTCTTCCTCCTCTTCTCGTTGTGATGATGTTTTGAATGCTATAGTTTTCTTCTTCTTGCTTTCATCATCGTTTGTGGCTATCAGATTTATCTCGTGTGTGATGAGTGATCCCAACAGTTCATCCAAGTTAAGCACATTTAGATCTTTTGCTTCTTGGATTGCTGTGACCTTTGGTTCCCAACTTTTTGGCCAGCATCTAAGAATCTTTCTGACCATTTATGCATTAGAATACACTTTACCAAAAGAGCTTAGTCCATTGACAATGTCAGTAAATCTTCCAAACATGACCGATATGGTTTCATCAGAATGCATTTTGAATAGTTCATATTTATGGACTAGCATGCTAACTTTTGTTTCCTTAACTTGGTTTGTACCCTCATGAGTAACCTCTAATTTATCCCATATTTCCTTTGCAGTTTCACATGTAGATATGCGATTAAATTCTTTTGAGTCTAGTGCACAGTATAAGAGTGCTTAGCCTTAGCATTCAATTGAATAACACGTTTATCACTCTCATCCCATTCTTGTTCTAATTTTGGAACGCGAACATTATCCACTATTTTTGAAGGTATGTTGGGCCCTCTAGTCACAATGGACCAGGCCTCGATATCAATGGCTTGAATAAATATAGTCATCTTAGTTTTCCAATAATTATAATCATTTCCAGAGAATAGAGGAGGTCGGTTGCTAGATTGCCTCTCAGTTGGGAAAGAACTCATGGTTGCCGAAAGTAAACTCTATGACTGTGAAGTCTAACAGATTAGAGGCCTTGCTCTGATACCAATTGTTACCCAAGTGGCAACCCAAGAGGGGGGGTTAATTGGGTTTCAAAAGTATTTTCTACTAAAAATTATTTAGGGTCAATCAATGATTAAATCAGACCAGATATAACAACAAACACACAGTATAATAGGCAATGCGTAAATAAGAATAGGAAAGAGAAGATGCAAACGATGTATAGTGGTTCGGTCTGAGCGTGTCCACTGTCTCGCCTAGTCCACTCCCTAGGAGTCACGTGATCTATTAGAACTCAAACGACTTTGGGTATCGCACAAACCCTTACAACCTTTTCTTCCCGTTAGCTTTCCTTAGGAGCTAACCGAACCACTGAGTCTTTTATCCTCAAACTCGATTCTTCAAGGTTTGCACTCCACAAACCTCACACACAACTCACTGATATAAATAAGTGAAGAGAACTACACAAAATATCAGCAACAATTTAGAACAGAGAAGAATGAGGAGTTTTGTTGAACACAGTGTATAATTTCACTCATTCTCTCACAAAATCTCACCCAGAATTCGAACTCAGACTTCAAAAATTGTGAGAGAATATCTCTGTTTGCAGGGAGTAGCTTTTAGTCACGTGAGAGCACAGTGATTCACAAACAGTAGCTTTGTAATTGCAGCACAGGGATTTATAAACCCTAGCTTATGTGATGCGGATCTTCAAGGAGCCTCAATCTCTTCCAAAATTAATTACGTCAATCTTTCCACCTTCCATATACTTAGAATCGACTGTTTAAATCAACAAAGAAAAGATTTGATCAATCAAATCCTTGCAAAAAATAAGTCAGTAGATTTTTGCACAAAACAGTGACCGGTCGACCGCATGATGGTCCTGGTACCACAAGGGAGGTCCGGTCAACCGCATGCCTGGTTGACCACAAGCTGTGGCCGGTCAACCGCACTCTGTTGCATTTGAATCCTGTGTACTATACTCAAGCCAAACCATCATAAAACTTCTCATACAAATTTCTTATCACGAATTATACTTCCAATGTGATCAATGATATCATTCAATAGCCATTTCATGATGATGGTATGCTAGACTAAGATCTAGAACCGTACATACAAGTATCATCCTTTT
>JABCMJ010001300.1:0-16067 GCA_014822125.1 Arbutus unedo
TGAAAAATGCATGCAGAAAGGATTCACAGTGCCTAAATATATTAGTCCCTATATCCTTGCTACATAATTGGATATACAAAAGCTTGTCAAGGGTTTGTGAAGGAAAAAGAGCTACGACTAGGGGATTCTTTGCGAAGGTCAGAGATTGTGTGGCCCATCAGCGTTGCCATTCATTTGTTCGAGAACAAGAGAGAACAGAAGGCAAAGCCAAAGGAAAAGAGTAAGACGGAAGAAATTTGAGGCGATAAAGATAAAACAATGTACAAAACATCTCAACTGAAAAAATCTGCAAATACCCAGTGTTCACATGTAAACCTTCAATTCTCCAACATTCCTCCCTGCCCTCCACCATCCTTTGAATTTCGATCATTTAAGATGAAAATATACGCATGAAAAAGGAAAAGAAAATACATCAAGGTTTCTTTCAAGTCCACCTTCCAATTTTCCTTCCCCCCTACAGAAAGGACCTATTTAGTTGGCATTATAAAGATTAGAACAGGGAAGCAATGTGGAACTGAGAGCAACCTAGCCAGTCTCAGCTGTGATCAGATGGTGGACTTGGGTAATTCCAGGGTGGGGGCTTTAGAATTACAATCAATATGTACTCAAACTAAAGATCAGCTAGCAAGGGATAGTTGCTTATTTCATAACTACCAAATCCAAACTCAAGTTAACCATGCTATTCTCTCTTCAGCCCAAATTAAGGGGGTTTGGAAAATAAAGTAGGACAATGCGGAAAATTTCCTCGACAAATCTCTTGCGCAGGATAAGAACAACTCCTACGCCCACAGCCGGGAAAAGGTAGACTCATCCGCAGCACATGTTGATGAGGATTTGCCCCAGAAACTTAATTCTCAACTTAAAAAGAAGCAGCAAAGGGGATAGCTATTATTTAATTAATACTAAATTAATCTACCCAACAATGTCCACAATCTTTCCTCAACTTGGCACCACAAAATAAAATGACGATAGTCAAATATTTACACAGGTGACAACACTTTGTTGCTTGTCATCATATCATTCTCTAACATCATCTAAGAAAAAACAGTTCATTACGGGTTACTGCGGTCACCTAATCCCCTCAAAGTTGGAAGAATCCAAAATGTAAACCATTTGCCAATAGCAACAGCCAGTCTGTAGATATATGAAAAAGAAACCATTGGCTCTATGAAGGTTTAGAAGTATCTCATCGGATAATACAAAATAATATCCAATTCGATAATCTGAATCATCTGAATCCATTTATTTGGCTGAGTTTGGACTAAATTATTTCTTGTTACAGACCGTAGGTCTTATTTCGATAATCCCCATCATCTGAATCCATTTATTTGGCTGAGTTTGGACCAAATTATCTCTTGTTAAAGACCGCGGGTATTATTTGATGGTTTGAAATCTTTTGTATAGTTTTTCGTCAAATTTTTTACGTTTTTCCATTGATCTCGACAAGAGGAATCGGAAAAGCCTAAAAACTTAGACCGAATTAAAGAACGTTCTGATAAGACGATGCTAAGGACAACAAAAACAAAAACTGACTTTTTTTTAAAAAAAATATAGTCTTTAGAGAATTGTTCGAGACTCTTGGTCATAAATTTTTACTTTCTAGATTTCTTGCGTCAAGACGAATGATTAATAAGAGAAAATTAACACAACCTTAATAAAAATTGACAAAAAATAACCAAAAAGATAGTGACATTAATACCAAATAATTCTGACCAAAGGGGCTCTAATTTTGGACCCAATTAACCGAATCTGGCTAATTCGTTTATTGGCGAATCGAACTCAGATAATCTGACCAGATCCTACTGCAGACCCAGAACCATGTTTATTTTCTCCCCTGATTTTAAATGATGTTATCCGGTAAATACTTCCTCAAGAAGTCAAAAGTGTTCCTCTGTAAAATAATAGGATGAAGAGAACAAGAACATTAAATACTCCTCTTTCTCTGTCTAGTTTCTATCCGGTAATAATACTCCTCTTTGCTCTATTCATTTCTCTTCTTTGAAAACATCAGTTACATCTTAAAGGTCCACTTCTTCACTGTTTACTTTCTCTCTTCTTATTTGTAAATTTTTTCCTTCCAAAAATTTGGAACCTTAAGACATTCTATCGCCTTCTATAAATCCCTGTCCCCCATGGAAGAATAACGACAACACAAAGAACAAAATCCCCTACCATCTATATAGGTATGTATAGGGTAAATTTCAGAAACATCCCCTCGATTCTAGTAGAATCACACTGCATATCCTTGTATTTTCTAAAATCACAGTGAGCACCCTTACTTTTTTATTCTATGCAACACTCAAGTCCATTTGCCATAATATCCCTATTCTACCCTTTCATTTATAAATGGTATGAAAATGCCTTTAATATCTTTCATTTGTTGACAAAATCACCTCTTTTTCTACATAATTGATGCCTTAATTTTCATAAAATAAAAGGCAAATTCATACATTAAAAACGAACTACCCTTAAATTTTTAGAGAATTTTATTTAAAAAACTATCTTTCGTAAGTTTTACATTAAATTTTGTAGGATTATTGATTCATCTCAGAGGAACATAAGAAGTAAAAAAATTCTGAAAGTTTTTAAAAAACTTCACTAATCTCAAAAAATTTCATTTTTTAAATTATTTTTCTGTCTTTTTAAAGCTTGTTTAAAAAATTCATATTTTTTATTCATTTGATCAAGACCATAAAATGATGAAAAGAATGACCTACGAAAATCAAATTTCAAAAAAGAACAAAAGTAAAAGTGATTTTCACTGAAAATAGAATTTTATTCTTTTCATCATTTTGTGATCTATTAAAAATAGAATTTTTATCTTTATACTTTTGTTGATTTATTAAATGTGATTTTTTTGGTCTTTTTTTTTTTTATAATCTTGTCTTCTTGATGAAAGAAAAAAAAATACGAATTTTTTTAACAAGTTTTGAAAAGATAAAAATATTTTTAAAATTTCAGATTAATGATGTTTTTAACAAACTTTCAGATTTTTTTTACTTTTTATGTTCTTCTTTTCGAGGGGAATGAATAATCTTATAAAAATTTAACTTAAAACTAATGAAAGATAATTTTTTAAAACAAAATTCTAAGGTTACTAGGTGCATAATATATGGACTTATCTTTTTATTTTTATGAAAATAAGCCATCAATTATGTAGAACAAGAGGGAGGTATTTTTATCAATAAATAAAAGATAATAAAGGCATTTCCAAACCATTGTTTAAAAGAAAGGGTAGAAAAAGTATATTATGGAAAAAGGACTTGAGTGTTACATAGAATAAAAAAGTGAGGGTACTTAAGATGATTTTAAAACATACAGGAGTATATAGTGTGATTCTCCCAGAATGGAGGGGGTGTTTCTGAAATTTACCCTATTATATATCCGAGAGGGAGGGAGGGAGGGAGGGAGGGAGGGAGGGAGAACTGAACAGAGGATTAGAGATGCTTCAATGATATATGCTATGCAATAGCAATAATTGCTAGCCTATGTACTCCGCAAGAATTGGCTCGGACATATCCACTACGTCGGATGCAGAATCAGATACACTAGATGGGTTTTGGGCTTATCCGGATTCGAATTGGGTTGGTTTTTAATCTGTTCGGATTCAGACCACAAGTCCGATCAGAATCCAACCCATTTGATAGGCCTACCTTCATCTGCTACAAAGCCCGATCTATCTAACGAGTACAATAAGAAATCCTTCACATGGTTGCTAGCAATCTCAATATAAGTTTGAATACCACCCCCGCCTACCCATGCCTAAAGACGTATATCCACACATTAGCCACAAGAACCGCATCTAGGATGTTTCTTTCCTCCATGAAAGCGTCCTGAAACTCCAACACCACTTTCTTTTTTTTTAGCTCCTTCAAATAGGTAGTCACTATATTTGCTGATAGTTTACAGTTTAAAGGCCAACCAAGCAAACTAACCGGCTTGAAGTCTGGCATCATCCTCGCATTCGAATCCTTAGGAACCAGAACAACAAAAGCTAAAATATATAGAGTCATAAACATTGCCTTCTCAAAAAAATAAGCCCAAAAAATGTACCCCTCTAACCACATCTAACCTTCTAGAGAAAAAGATAGCCCCAAATAGATCTACTTGCTGATGGGATTAACTGTGAAACCCGGGCTACCTGTGAAAGCATGTCATTCCCCACCTTCCATGAACAGATCCTCATAAGAGTTTGCAATATGTTCTAAATATCTGGTTCTTCTACAAGCACATTGCCATGAATCCCCACTAAACCATAAGATCAACACCCCCCTCCCCCCCCCCCCCCCCCCCAAACACCCCGTCTTAGATACGATACTAAACCTGCCTTCCCACCTCGTAAAACGCAGCAGCATAAGCAGACTTCTCTGGATTCCACAATCTGATTTTAATAAAGTATTTCAGATCATGAGACAAATTTTCTTCTAACAATTAAACATCTGTAGAGACGTAATCTACTATTATTCAAATTATCCAAGCTTTCTTATAAATCATTTATCCTCCTGAGGAAAATGCTAAGTAAACCGAAAGGTAAAACTTGTTGGACCACTTTTGGAATGCTAATTCACTATTTGAAAGGAAAGCCTGGAAAGGGTACCATTTCTTGAAATATGCTTCCAAAGTGTTATTTCAGTAACATTGTCTTATCATTTAAAATACGAAGTGAACTTTGTCGATTCGAAAGGAGGAAAAAGACAGGTAAGCTTCCTAAAATAACATTGCAAACCTAAAGTTCACGAAAAAATGGTGAGAATCTCACTATAAAGCAAACTTTGGTGATCCAAAGAGAGGAAGCAAAATGCAAGTTTCTTATAAAGACGTGACCAAAGTGAATAGTACCAACAAGGTGAGACATTTGTGATAATTTGATTCATAACTCGTGAAATCTTCTGAGGGTTTCCTTTGTGCAAGCTCATCCCCCAAACTCACCCTTATCTAGACTAGAGATCACGCCTAAAAGCAGTCCTTCACTTTGGACATATGTTGTTCCCATATCACTTCCCCGTTTTTTGCACTCCCTCCACCCCCTATCTTGCACTTACAAAAATAAATGCAACATGACAGTTTGAATTATCTTCTGTAACAATTATCCCTGCAGAGTTTTTTATCAAACCAAGTGGTTAAATGCATATTTTCTCAACCCATGTGTTTTGCAAGTTTTCCCAAACTCAGGTAATTTCATGAAGTCGTTTCTTCGAAACACTCATTGAACTTTATATAAATGCCATGTTTTTAAAAAGACGTGAATAGAACAGTCATAATCAGGGTTTTCCCCCCCTTCAAAACGAACATAATCCATTGTAAGGTAAATGGTCATTTGATGAAAAACTAAACATTAGGATAGTGGTTCAGGCTACCCAGCTGGTTAGAGTGAATAACTGAGGCTCACAATGGAAATGGATTCGCGAACAAAAGGTCCTGTCATTCCTACATTGCCTAGTGGACCAAATCGTGTCTCCTGACCGAAGGTTCAAAGCTTCAGTTGATAATTATAAAACTCAGTGAAGTTTCAAGAAAACACTTGGGTTTAGGAAAAAAGCTGAAAACCCACATGTAATAAGGAAATAAGATCTTCAAACCACTTGGATTTGGAAAAGGCATCATCCCTGAGATTACGTTTTCACTAGTAATCTCCACAACCAGTTGAAGGATTAACTAATAACGGAGGCATCACATTCACAAATTCCTAACTTTTATACCACAAAATTATAGAATGACTCCTTTCTTCCACACCCTTGACTAAGATCTACAGCTTAATAGTAACTAATGAATCTTGAGACACATGATCTAGAGACCAAGTCCTTGCTTTATGTTGTCGTATTATTTTTTAGTTAAGCATAGCTATATTAAAAGGCTAAGATATACTGTCATGATTTTCATTTTTTAATACTTTCAACTGAAGCCAAATATCATACAATCTATGCTTTCCTATCTTCCAGCACTCACAACGTACCAACGCAACACGGGGGCTTGGTCATTTACAAACCTGGAAAAGCTTTCAACAAAAATGTTCCTTCACAGGCAAAGGCATTATAAACCAAACTAATGAAGTTTAAAGAAAGGATGGAGGAATGACCATTGTCACATACCAGGATTGGGAAAAAATCTTCTGCGGTCATTTGGGCAAGCTAGAAAAAGGGCATTCTGAGGATTGAAAATTGCTTGGCATACCAAGAAAAACCACTCTCTTAGCACACCCGGGCCCGTAGCTTCCTCATTTTTGAATTCCATAAACAACCCCCCACGCAGTGCCTCGGGGTCTGCATGTGAAAAGTACTCAAATGATTCTGCCAAAATTTGAGACCTGTCAATAAGCATCTCATGAAGCTCCTCATAGTCCTCCTTCGCTTCAGGAAGCATCATCATCACGAAATGCCTCCTACATTCAAAATCTGTCACGCCCTTGTGCTTAAGGAGCCATCTGTGATCGTCACTTCGCTTAGCATATTTAACAATAAGATGACATAAAGACACCTTTCTGCGCCTCAATATCCTCCCAAATTGGTCCTGAGCTCCATGATAAAGTTTCGAAATACTATTCAAATCCTTCAAAATAGGAAGATATTGGCAACATCCTAGGCGAAGATGTTCAACCTCCCTTTTCTCTTTCACAGCCAAGCACTCCTCCAATTTCCGAAGGCATTGTTCCATCTTTCCTGATAAATCAGCAAATATACGGTGAAGAGACTTAAACTCCTTAGCATAACAAGAAAGTTTATAATCACCCTCACGCATTGGCATCGAGATTGAACCCCTTAAACCAAGCTGCTCCACAATTGCTGTGCACAGGGGGACCAAGAAAGCCGTGAAATCACCGACATCACTTGATGATGGTCCCAAGCTTGTGGGTGATGTCATACAGGACGCCAAATTATTCGACAAACTAGCCGCGAGCTCACTTACAAATTGGAAAATGTCTTCAAATAAAATTGACGCCTTACTACTATCACCAATTTTGTCTTTTGACTCTTTCTCAATGCGAACACATTCCATCATTGACCCAAGACTACTTCTACAAAAGGCATACAAAGGATCTTCATGACCCGCTCTACCGATCAACTTACAAAACTCTAAAATGATAGGTGCAGAACGGAAGCGTAAACATTTCGGTAATACATTCATACTCCAATCGATAAAGTTTCGAATCAATACATCGGCACACTGCTTGTTACCTTTATACGGCGACATATAGAGTATAACTAAAGCAGCAGGCACACCTGAAGACGAAAATACCTCCAGATTACCCTTGGCGGTGTCTTCCACGGTCAGTTTATCTCTGGTTATCTCGGCCAAAAACTCCCCTACCCTCTTACAGACATCATTGGATGACAGCGTACAGTCTTCGCCCTTACACAGCCGAAAAATCAAGGACACTAACTCGTCCACCACTTGCCAAGCTTTGGGATAAAGCGTACTCCGCATTCGACCGACCAATTGAAGTCCGGCATCGTTTTGAATCGAGCATTCAGCCAAAGACTGCTCCCTTTGAAGCTGTTTGCCCTCATAAATCAACCTTTGCTCCCACACGGGCATCCCGGTAAGTTCGCGGATGCGTTCGTGGATTGATTCAATAGTATCTTCATAATTGGCTTTTAGGACTAGGGTTTTAAATCCAGACGACATCACCCTGACGAAGAATTGTAGCTTGAAGACTGCATGAATCGGCTGGAAACGAGTCGGGGAAGAACAAGAAGGACCCCATCGAGCATCGGAAACCCCAGTTTTCGGTTCAATTTGAGATTGTTGCTGATGATGTTGATATTGGTTGTGATGAGGTAGAGTGATGGGATTGGTTGAGATGGAATAGGCGGGGGCTACGGGTTCATCCTTCCTCATTCTGACAGAGACTAAATCGGATTCGTCGGAGGGGCCATAATCGTCCAGTTTGCGCTTCGAAGAGAGGCGATCGAGGCGTGGATGAATACAATCGTTCGTCGTGGTCTCTACGAGAGACATTGAAGGGCCTAGCCAGTAGTGTTTCGGGGTTACGGCAGGCTTGAGTCCATCAAATAGGGAAACCCCAAACTGAAAACCCTAACGACGACTATGCTAAGAAGACGAGGCATGCGAAGTAGACAGAGAATGAAGAACAGACACGATAGAGTAAAAAATAAATAACAACGAAATGTATGTCAGGAGATGGGAGGGGAACAAAAATACAAGAAACACGTTATTTTTGTCTATCATTTAAAATTATGTTATTTTATATTAAAAAATTATATTTATTTTTTATTTATATCACTTAAAATATATTTAAATTTTACTTAATACCAAATAATATAATTTTAAATGATATATAAAAATAACATATTAAAATGATATGTGTAGGACACTCGGATTCCAAGAAAGATCACACCAAGGGATACGCAGCAATTTTACGCTATCTCAAATTTCTAAATGAGAAATATCACTGGCCAGGTATTTAAACAGTCAATTCGCTCAACGGTCCATTATTCATTTACCTCATTGCGATAACTTTTAAGAATATTTTGTTTCCATTTAATTGTTTCCCGTATTTATTATAATGGCATTGATTTTTATAAATTTTTAGTTCATCTCAATTAAAAAAAAATTTAAAATATAAAATTATATTTAAAAATTAAAAAAATAATTAAATATGACAAATAAGTTTAAAAATATTTTTTTCAATTATTTTTATTTTTTTAATTTGACCAATTATTTATAATTTTTTTTAAATTTTTGTTAAGACGAATCAATAATCTCACAAAAAATAAAAAATTACAAAACACATTCAAGGGTGAAAAATAATAATAAATTAGAGTCCAAGTCATTTTTGACATGTGGGTTCCAAAAATGCCCTTCCATATTTGGCCTAAATTTATCTTATTTTTTTATTTTTTTATCTTTATTTAATTCTTTTTTTATTTGTTTTGTTTTCATTAATTTTTTCAGGTTTGCTAGCTCGTCTCGACAAAAACAATCTAAAAAATATAAATTATGTTCAAAAGTCAAAAAAATTATTAAAGACAAAAAATAAATCCAAACACACCATGTTTTAATCAATTTTTTGCCTTAGTTTTCAGCTTTTTTAAACTTTGTTTAATTTTTTAACATAATTTTATATTTTTTAGATTTATTTCGTCTACACAAACCAACAAATAATCAAAAATTGTAGAAAACTAAAAAAAATTAAATAAAGACAAAAAATAATAAACCAATAATTCAATAAACATGCAGTTTTTTTGTCTTTTTTTAATTTTTTTTGTATTTTTATATTTTTATTAAATTTTTAGGGTTTGCTTCTTTGTCTGGATTAAAAAAATCTAAAAAGTATAAAGTGATGTTCAAAAATTTAAAAAAAAAACACTAAAGCTAAAAAAGTAAGTCAAAACATATCATATTTTTCGTCTTTTTTATTTTTTTAGTTTTTTATTTATTCACATAATTTTGTAATTTTTTTTAATTTCTTGTCGAAACTAGCTAACAATAAATCAAAAAAAATTGATGCAAAATAAAAAATTATAAAAAAAATAACAATAAAAAAATAGCAAGATAATAATTCAATAATTACTGCAATTCAAACCAGATAACTTTATCATGTGTTGAAAAGAACCAAGATAAAACAATTTTGAATGCTTTGAAAAATTATCCTTTTTAAAAAGAAAAATTATCTATTAAAATTTTTATCATGTCAATCTCAATGTGGTCGATATGTCATGGCTTATCAACCAACATTTAGTAGTTGTTCGTACCAATTTTTTTAGATATATCATTCATCTTGATAAGAGTAATTATAAAATAGAAAATTACGTATCAAAATTGAAAAGAATCAAGATAAGACAACTTTAAATGCTTTGAAAATTTATCTTTTCTAAACTTTTTTTTCCATCTACTGAGGTTTTTGAAATCTTTTATCATATTTCTTTCTTTTAAAATTTCTTTTGTAAAACAATGATTAATTTACAAACATTTAACAAAAAATTAAAATAGTAATAAATAAATTATCAAAAGGTGCCACTGTGACAATTATACAAAATAATTTTGTCCAAATACACAAAGATTATATCCTACAGTTTGTCTCTTTTAAATTTCATTAGTTTTCGATTGGAATGGTCAATAGATAATTTTATCATGTCTAACAGATAAAGTTCTAATATATAATGTTATGTATGGTCGTTGCAGATAACATTATCTGATAATGTTATCAAATAATGTTACAATAGATAATATTATAAGATAAGACAAATTTTATATACTGCAATCAAACTACAACAGATAACATTACCTGATCTAATTATTTTATTTCTGTTAAAGACATGAAAATTACAAATAGATAAAGTTATTTGTTAGAATAAAAACATAGATAAAGTTATTTATTAAAGAATATTTTGAACCAACACATAACATTATCTATTGTAATTATTTTATTTCTGTTAAAGACATGAATATCACAAACAGGTAAAGTTATCTGTTAGAATAAAAAAACATAAAAATGAAAAAGAATACAAACATTATCTTTTAAATATATGAAGATTACAAACAGATCAAGTTATCTATGACCTTCACATATAACATTATTCATTAGGTTATCAAATAACATTATCTAATAATGTTATTTGATCAAAATCATATGTGTTTTTCTTCTAATAGATAATTTTATTTATTAGAACAAAAACACAATAAAACTATCTGACAATGTTATCAAATAATATTAATCCATCTAATAACATTATCAGATAATGTTCTCTAATAATAAAGCAAACAGATAAAATTATTTGTTAGAACACAAAAATAGATAGAATTATCTGTGAAAACAAAAATACAAAAAATGTTATCTCTTAAAGAGATGAAGCATAAAAACACATATAATATTTCAAATCAATAAATAATACTATATGTTATAATTGTTTTATTGTTGTTAAAGACATAAAAATTATAAACAAATAAAGTTATTTATTAGAATGAAACTTGAAATTGATTAATATTTTTTATTTTTTTACATAACTCAACAAACATAACATATAACAAAAAAATTATTAAAGACAAAAATAAGCTCAAATAAATAATGTTTTAACTTATTTTTCATATTTTTAATTTTTTTTCAATTTTTCAAATAATTTTTTATTTTTTTAAAATTTGTTATCGAGACAAACTAATAATCTATAAAAAATTGAGACAAAATAAAAATTCACAAAAATATTGGTTTACCAAAATGTCACGAGGGCACAAATTATATTTTTTTTATTTTTTCAATTTAAAATAATGTTTTATCTTTTTGAAATTTCTAATTGAGATAAATCAATAATTGATAAAAAAAAAAAATAGATGCAAATAAAAAGTTACATAAAAAATTGGTGTACTAAAAGGTCGTGAGGATACAAATCATGTTTTGAATTATTTTTCATATTTTCTGAATTTTTTAATTTTTGAATATAATTTTTAATTTTTTAAAATTTCTTATCAAACTAATAATCAATAAACAATTGATGCAAAATCAAAAGTTCCAAAACAAATAGTGTACCAAACAGTCGTGAGAGTACAAATCATGTTTGACTTATTTTTTATATTTTTTAATTTTTAAACATAAGTTTTTATTTTTTAAATTTTTTTATCAAGACGAATCAATAATCGATAAAAATAGATACAAAATAAAGGTTATAAAGAAATTAATGCACCAAAAAGTTGTGCAGACACAAATCATGTTTTGACTTATTTTTTTATTTTTTGAAATTTCTAATCGAGATAACCCAATAATTAATAAAAAATTTATTCAAAATAAAAAGTTACAAAGAAATTAGTGCACCAAAAGGTCATGAGGGCTTCAACATTTGTTAAAATTTAATAACTTTGTAATAAGGGTAAAATTGTCAACCAAATGACCAAACTTATTTACACTTTTAAAAGAGTGAAGGATAACTCAAAAATCGAATTAGTTCAAATTTAATAAGCCAAATCACCATCGATTTGTCATTTTCACTAATTTTTCGTATTTATTAATTTTTTAAATTTTTTGAATAAAATAAATATATTCACCCATGAACAAAAAAAATCGCGTGGTCCCTCAGCGTAATCGTGTTTCCTAATGTCCCCCACCACTACTACCTCCAATCACTACCTCGGGCCATCGCCTCTAGTCACTGATACTTGTTAGCTTAAATATATTCTCAGAATTAAGATTGTGTGTGAGTAGGCCAAAAAATTCTTATAGCTATTATTTTAAGAAAAAATTAATGTGACAGTCAATAATCAAAAACTACCAATTTTTTGTGTTTTCTGCTCTTGTAATACTCTAAATTTTTGAGACATTAAATAAAAACGGCTTTAACAAAACCATAGACTGACTTTTTATTTCTCAATCATAATAAAATAGAATTTGATTACATTGCGAAACACAAGGAAATTACATTATAATTTAGTAATATTGACCTCCAAATAATTAAGTAAACCAAAGTGTTACATGGTCTTCCTCAAAAGTGTTGTTGTTGTCGGTGCCTGGGTACGAGATCTCGATTGCGTCATCATCGACACCTAACATAAAAAGCCAAGAGTAGGAGAAAATTACACTACAAGCGATAAAGCTCAATAACAAAGCCTACCCAAAGCCCAATTTATGCTACAGGTCATATATTGTATAATTTGTCATAGAGAACAAGAACCTATGCAAAGCAGGATTAAAATTAGAGTGCAGCATGGTAGCAATTTAGTAATAAGCGGGAGCAATATTGAAATAAGTATATAAGTAAATCAAAGTCCAATGTATGTGGTAACTTGTCCAAGTTAACTTCTAAAACTCAACCTAAGTTCTTGACACGTGTGCTGGACCATTACTCGTATGTATCAAAATTTATTTCAAAATTCAAGTTCGGGCCGACACTACGTTGCCCATAAGTCAAAAATTCATTTTCCAAAATAGTGTTATGATGTTCTCGACTGATATGATTTTGACTTCTAAACGAAACCTCATATTTGACACTAGCGTATCCAAACATCAGCTCTCGTACCCATGTTTCTAACCGTTATGCTCTCGAGCGTTATGCCTCCATGTGTCATGCCTTGATATAAAAAATTCTAACTCCACCCTTTAAACTATGATTTATTTCAAAAAACAAGACACGGCTAATGAACATAATCAGCTCATGACATAACTTGGCTTAATACATGAGACGTGATCGACTTGACTCCAAGACGTAGTCCAGTGGTACCGACATAGTTCAACTAAGATTCATATCACGTAAAATCATCCTAACACATCTCTCCAAGTAGTAATTTCAATTATGATGTCAGAGGCATCAATAAATTCTCAAAAAAATATAGTTTTTCGTTCAAAAGGTCTGTGGGTTGTAACGACCAAGTTCAATCTATCGAATACCAGGCCATACTCTTAAGATGTCTGAGGATTCTAGACACAACACTCAGTATCAAATGATATTCTAATTATGGCACAATATTCATATCGTTCATGTAATATACAACAGGATGACAAGTATTATAAGGAAGTACATATACATGTAGGAAGTATGTGTGCAAGATATACAGATATCATTACAACATTATTCATTCTTCATAGTTGGTAAGTCATCTAGTTGAAATTTTCGGGCATCTGGTTGAGCTAAGGTTTCACAGAACAAGGTTTGTACAAAGGTAAGTTAATCTGATTGGGACTGTAGATCATCCGGATGAGTTTGAGAATTTCATAGTGCAAGTGTGGTTCTAATACAAAGGGTCATTCGGATGAGTGTTACAGGAACAACTGGTTGGTTTGGTGCTAACTTCATGATAAGGCGAGTCCAATGGAAGAAATATAACCATCAAGCAATTGAGATATAAGAAATACATAATCTTCTAGATCACATTACATGCATTGGTCTATAGTTTGATTATGTCACATTCAAAACTTCTATGATATAAAATAAGCAATGGAACAATACAACATAAACCTAACTCCAAATGACTAAAATAAATCTCCAAATCCGATAATCAACTATCAAATAAATAAATAATCTATCCTTGCTAATCTAAACGTAAACTAATCAAAACAATTATACAATGCCCGAACAAATAAATAATTTGAAGCATCTAAATAACATGGATATACTACTCCCAAAGTAAATCCTAAATAGCATGTTGAACCATCTACATACTCGAGGTCTAAGTTCTCGGATCTACATCATCACCTGTAAAATTCTTAGTGTACAAAAAAAAAACATAAGTCGTAGCTCGGGTAGAAAATCATATTGAAACGTCGACATATTGAATAAAACATGCTCCATCAACAATGTAATATGCATAAATGACAAGGTAAACAACAAAGTAATAACCATAATGCTATCATACTCTACATGCGACTCATGTATAATTTTGATGGTCTTGCACCGCAGGCTGCTCACATTGGGGACTCTATTATAGAGTTTACGGGTTGCCTCAACTGTCAGACCACCTCTTTACTTGGTTATTTTACGGTCTTTCACCAAAGGAGTCACAAAGACTCCAAGTAGAGTTCATGAGCTGCTCCGATCGTCGGGTCATCTTATACTTGGTATTCGACAACCATGCATTCATATATGTACCAATATTAACTAATTTCAGACTTAAACAGTAGCTGCAAATGGACTGAAAGCCAAGAAACACATCAGAAATAAAAAATAGAACATTCTATTTTTTCACAGGTCGCTCGAGCGATCAAGAACTTGCTCAAGCAGTCAAAACTAGTCTACTGTCCAAAATAGATTGCCAAGAATTTCAAAAGGTCGCTCGAGCGGCTTAGATAAATTTTCAGAATCCGTTCGTCAAACAAATCTCATTTTTTACCTTCATTTCTGTAACCTAACTATCCAATATGCTCAAAAACATCACAGAATATGTTTGACTCGATCACATGTCAAAAATCACATCATACCATTGAACAAAACACGATTTACGTAATATCTCAATGTAAATCAATGTGAAATTCTACCTTATTCAATAAAAACGCAGAATATGCTATTATGATTAAAAATTTCTCGAATACTAGGCATACTCGGTTGATCTTAGGCTCTATGCGAAGCTCTCAACGCCCTCTATAACTTTCTAGTTGATCACTCCACGAGAATCCTTCGTCTAATAGCCTATTCTCCTTCCTTAAGCAATCTGGAGTTTTAGAGAACTTTAGAAAAAGTTGTGAATTTTCAATAGAAAACTGATTTTAGGATTTC
This sequence comes from Arbutus unedo, assembly GCA_014822125.1. Taxonomy (NCBI): domain Eukaryota; kingdom Viridiplantae; phylum Streptophyta; class Magnoliopsida; order Ericales; family Ericaceae; genus Arbutus; species Arbutus unedo. Next base: position 15,153 of record JABCMJ010001300.1, read on the forward strand.
CTAATCTTTTAATACTTAAAATTAAGTTAATTACATTAACCCTCTCAAACTATATAAACCCACACATCGAGTCCGAAACTCCGACTAATTATGCAAGAGCTACAATTAGACATAAAATTTTAAAACGACGAAGTTCTAAAATAAACAAAAAGCAATAAATAATAAAATTGAATTTCAGGTCCTCACATCCTCCTCTCTTAAGAAATTTTGTCTTCAAAATTTGATATCTCAAGATAAAACATCTCAAAACACATACGTCCATGGTCCTTCAATAACGGAACTATCCTTTACCTTCTATACCTCAAAACATCAACTCCACCTCTAGCACCACCAGGTCAAAGGTTAATTAAGATCGTCCATCTCAACCTCACGCAATTAGCAACATATTACAAGGTCACCTTGCTATGTTTCTCCACCCAATCGACACTGTCTAACAATTTTAACTCTATACCTCAAATAGAAGCAAATTAATACACCCAATAATGCAATACAACTATATCAAGCTGCTAGTACACTTGCAATACAGCAAAATATACCTTGGTTACCCAACATCTCTGGTGCTACTACTGCATAGATACGACCCTTATTTTCTGGTTGCACAGTTTGAGCCGTCAAGGCTATCTAACTTGTTCCCGCCTCAACTGTACCTTCCACATTCCCTGAACCTCGAGGACAATAGTGCTGAATATGACCCTCTTGATTGCACTTGTAGAAGATTATCGACAAAACTGTCACAACATCATCCCGTGGGTATTGACAATCCTATGGGCACTCTACTCTCCTGTGGCCAGGCTGTCTACATTTGAAACACACTAACTCATCTTGATGGTTTCTCCCCTTGTAGAAAATCGAAGGAGAAGATGTTGTCTATGATCGGCACATAGTTTTGTATGTTAGAGTGCCGATTCATACCAT
>JABCMJ010001302.1:0-16601 GCA_014822125.1 Arbutus unedo
GTTTTACCCCGAGATTCTCTGTGGTTCGACTCCGGTACTTCCGGATATTATTATGCTACTCTGATACCTTTTCCTACGCTTGGGAATAGCACTTATTCATGATCATATCATTACACCTTTTCTTCGCAAGCATTCTTGACATGTGTAAGGAGCAAGCAAGCACATTGTGTAGCGTTTAAAATAGAGCTATCTATTTGTCAACATAATATCGTATGCCATTATCAGATTGGTCTACACTTTTATATCAACAGTTTGTGCCACAGAGCCAAGTGTCGTACCCCACAGAGGCAACAAGACATAATTTGTGTTTTATATTTTAACTATTTTTCTGAACATTAGAATTACAAATAGAATACAAATCATGCAAAACAGAGTGCAGGAGAAGTAACATAATGACTATATTTTAAGAGGACCGGCTCGCTTGAGAACAAGGTTGGGAGTGAATGAGTAAAAATATTGTTACTCTTCCAAAGCCAACCTTTTCTTTTTTATGCTTTCTTAACTTCAATTATGCTGGCCTTCCTCTTAAACTCTCAAGTTCTTCAAAATTTCAAAGTTTTTGTAATCTGTTTCCACTCTTTTATTCATTGCAGTTCAATGTTTTTTTCGAGCCTATCTAAGCCAAAAGTCTCTAACCCTTGGCACTTGAGATTTGGGCTATTTTTGTATGCCCATGGTGCTCAAAATCAGTGCATGGTTTGGGTTTACTTGCACTCAAACATGAAAACATGTTGGTGATCTCACCGATCAGTTTACAATGACTTATGCATGACCTAGAACATTGTGCACCACTTTGAATGGCACAAGTCAATCCACACAAACGTGTACTACATGTTGAGTTGGTGGGATGGTATGGTGCCCCATACCGTTTGTTAGAGTGATGTTGACTACTCAGTCAAAACTACCGTAAACCTAATAGAAATGGAATGCATTACTTGAGAATGACGCACACCATTTGTACTAGCGTATGGTGGTGTTGTTTTGGGTTTGTAAAATCATGGCATTAATAGTTAATTCTCTATCATTAGTCAAATGGTCCAAGGTTGTTTCTAGGATATTATTGTCCTTTATCATCATTGGGGGCCATCTAATTGTCACTTAACGATTCTTTGTAGATCCAAATTGTGGTCTTTACACCTAGTAATAATAAGACAGTGATCCAAGATGACTCGTTAATTAGATCAAGCAGTGGTCATGGATTGGCTGCTTGGTCATGCTCAGATGATATTGAAGCTAGGACGATGATGGATCCATGCACCTCCCACAATAATAATATGAATAAATTCAAGACAAAAGAGGCTTTATTCTATTACTAAATGTAATCCTTTGATAATTTGGAAACTACTTCGGGTAAGCTAAGCAACACACATTTGCGTTTGGGTAGTAAACTGAGTTGTCGTAATTGGACTAATTAAAGGAAAGAGGAAGGAGAAATAAAGTAGTAATATGTTACCAAAAATAATGGGGATTTCAGCTTGGATAGCAGCAGAGAAAGGATAGGGCATGCGAGGGTAGATGATGAAGCACCATAAACAGAGCTCTTTGCCATGAGAAATGGGCATGCCACAACAGAGTATCCCTTTGGTCTGTCACACTGAAGTTGTAAGTATAAGACTATCCTCCTTTGATTGGACATTGTGTTATATAAGCTGGACCATTAGCCCATCATGTTCTTTGCTGTCTTATTCCATGCCTGAAAAAGAAAAGAGAGAAAAAAAAAGGCGAAAAGTGCAATACATCACTACATTATATTGTTATCCAATACGTGTTTGGGTTTTTTCCTCCTAAACATTGACGAAGTAAGAAAAGGAAAAGAAGCATTCAACCATGTAATGGCATGAATGAATAATAAAATCAACTCATATATCACCTTTTCATAAATAAAGTAGACACTAAAATGTACGCATATTTTAGGATTTGAAGTTGTGTATACTTTTTGGTGTTCGCATATTTTTCGGATTTCATATGCATTTGTTACTACCAAAATTGCTTGCCAAAAAACACTATTTACAATTTTGGTGACACTTATGTTTCTTTATGTGTAGGCATAAAACAAATGTCTAAACAACTTTAAATTTGAACAAAACTATGTCGTTTTACTATATTACTTTGCTCCAATGTAAGGATACACTACAGCTTCCCAGAATCCTCAGTCTCTTCACGACCACAAAATGGGGAGATGAATTGCTAATGACACTCTTTACATCATATTTTCACACATATGACAACATGATAAAATAACGAAATGTGTTGGCATGCCTAAATTGAGAAGCAAAGGATAAGGTAGTTATAAGATAGTTAAAAGGAGTTATAACTTTTCCTATCCACATTCAAACTGTTGCTATTCAAAAGTGTTGAAGGGTTGAAGTTTGTCTACAAATGCCAATGCTAGAAATTGAGAAAGTGAGCTCTTCAACAACACTCACATCTAGGACTTAGCATATGTAGAATAGTTCTAGGAGTAGATTGTAACTTAGATATTCTCTTGTATTCACGATTGTCTACGAGTCGACGTTGTTATACTTTGAAGATTAAGTAAGTTTCCTTAGTAATCTCACTTTGTTCTTGTTTTTTTGCTCTCACACTTCCCACCCATCGAAATCTTGAAATACCGCATTGAACCACGCATCTAACTTATTAACAATTCACATTCTAGCACTAATTTGTTATTGTCAACATTCTTCATCTTTTTTTATTATGTCAATAGAGAAAAAAAATTGAGAACAATTTTTTTGCATTAGAAGAAGGGCATCGTTACTAATTTGGAACTAGTGTCGAGGACAAGGACCAACGACGAATAAATTGACAACCCGACAAACAAGTAAGTGCCTGGTTATATTGTTGTTTTGTAAATTAGATCCCTTTCAATTTGGATAGCAAGTGAATGCCCAATGAGACAACATCCTAACTTCGAATAGAAATGAGACAAGAAAGATGGCAAAACTTGTCGTTTGTTTCAAGGGCTAAACGCCAATAAACGACATGCCTATAAATTTAGAAAAAAAGATTTGGTATTGTGAAGAAGTTATTAGTTGGCGTGAAGATGAAATTGATGACATTGAAGAAGAAATTACTTGTATTGATTGGCAAAAATTTTGAGTGATTTTATTTTTGTCATATTATTTACACATTAAAGAACAATACTGATATGATGAGGTTATTGGTCAACTTGATAATTAAATTGACCAACTTGGTGTAGAAATTCACCGCTGGAGGAAAAAATTGTTGAATTTTATGAAACCAAGGGTTGCTGAATTCAAATTCATGCTTCCAAGGCCTTTGCAAATGATAAAAAATTACTCACATCAATGGATTTTATTTAAAGATAGACAAGCCAAGAAAATTGTACGGTAAATAGACATATTTAAAGGCCATTAATGGTTGAGATTAAAAATTAACAATCTTATACTGTTAGTAACGGAGAATTAATTGCTAAAAAATAATGATAGAAATTTGACTGAAAAGAGACTTCAAAAGCCTTCAATGGACGAATTAAAAAATAAGTTTCTTCTATCAAATATGACCCCAGATAATGGTTCTAAAAACTTGATGAGGATTGTCTTTTTCCGTCAAATTCGATTAAACACCATGAAAAATCAAGCTTTATGACTTAAAAAAATTTGGATGTTACATGAAATGTCAAGATTTATGATTTTTTCAAGCACACCACAAAATGGCTTTTACTATTCATTATCCAAATTGAGTCGTTGGGTCTCATCAAGAACGAATTTTGACTAATTCACCAATGAAAGCACACACACTATAACATATTCTTCCATTATAACATTATAATATTGTGCCATTTCATTATAATTGGAATGTGTATATGGCTACTGGAGCCCAATCAGAGATCAACAGTTTAAAAAAATAACTCGACCATGAAAAGGGATTTCTATTGCTCACCACAAAAAATGTGAAATATTTTTACGAGTCAGAATTTCATCTTAATGAAATTCACAATATTAAGATGCATCCAATGGGTACAGTCATGCAAAAATAATGGCTTTTGACATTGATTTCCAAGCCAGAAATATTTTGTGCACGACATAACTACAATGAGTGAGTTTCAATTATGTATATATATGAGCTATATATAGTGCCCATTTATGGCTGTTAAAATTCAATTTTTGTCGTAATATCTTACAACTCTTCAAGAGTTAGAGCATCATTCATAAAGTTTGGGAGAGGGGAGCAAATGTTTACACCATGTAGTTAAAAGAAAATAAAGTAGTTAAAAGAAGTTGTAATTTTTTTCACTCACGTTCAAATTGTTGTGGTTCAAAAGTTTAAGGGGGTTGAATTTTGTCTAGATATACCAATGCTAAAGATTGAGAAAAGGACCTCATGAACAACCGTCACATTTTGGACTTAGCAGAGATCTAATAGTTATATGAGTAGATTGCAATGTAGATATTCTTTTTTGCACACCGCTATCTAGCAGTCGATGTCGTTATCATTTGAAGAGTGTGGTAGGCCGGCTATGCAGCAGAGTGGGCCAAAGCCCATGATCACGTTCTGCCATCTGTGTTGGGCTCAAGCTGGGCCAAGCCCAAGGATGGCTCTACAATTTATGCATTGAGGGGTTCAATAAGGCCACCTAGCATGCCTCGGTCATTGCCAAGTGACGACATGCCAGGTCTGGCCGAAACTCCACTCGGTTGGCATTCGTCACCAAGATCAAGATCTCTCAAGTCGCAACCTTCGGTCATGTTGCCGAGGGCTCTATCTTAGGCACGGCCATGTGAAGGTGTACTCCCCACGTTGCTGGCGGTTGCTTGGGAAGACGTCGGGGGAAGGCAACTACAGGACATGCGAACATGTGTGTTCGATTCGCACGAACGTGGGACACGTGGAGGCGGCACCATGATTTCTGGGCCACAGCGCAACAACTTTGGCCGAAGCTCACGACAATCTGTTGAGTTCTTCTTCTATGAATATTGCATGGGAATTCAATCCTCAAGTATGCGCACATACAGACATAGTTTTCAAGTTTCCTTTATTCTCTTTATAGAAACAAACTTGATCATCAAAGTGCCTACAGAAAACCCAACCCCGATTGACACTAACCTAATGTTGAGTGTTTTGTAGTTTACCGATGGGTTATCGGAATCAAGTAGGAAGTTCAAAAAGTGGATTCCAGACTTCACACTTTGGCAACCACCATTCGCTCAACTTCTCAACTTAGTAATTAGTCTAGTTTTCCTAAACCCTTCCAAACCAATGATGGAAACAACCAATCAAAAAGGTGATCACTTAGATTCTAATCGAGCTAGGGAGACAGTTGTGGGTGTTGGATTAGTTGACCTAGCAGCCCTGTTGAAGGCTCTGCCTACAGAGCCACCTATTGAGCTCCACAATCGAACATATGTTGAGCACTTGGAGGCTTGGCTGGCAGAGAGGAACCAACTCCTCTAGTTGGTGAGGGAGGAGGTAGCACAACTAAAGGTGGCGGTTATGACCTTTCAAAACGGAGAAACCTCCCAAAACAGAGGACATAAGAGATGTCGTCAAATGCTCTCAGTCGAAAGAAGGGGGCATGGGGCACAACATAAATGTTTGGCCTTGGACCGACTTAGGAATTAAGGCAAGCTGAGTGTTGTAAGGGACACCAGGGTTGGGAACTTGCATGGACTTCTCCTCTCGAGTGGGGCTTGGGCGATGAGCATTAGGTTTTGCGAGTACTGGTAGATAAGAGGCGGAGAGCCCTCTCAATGAACAACAATAACTCAGTCTCCCCTCTAATCACGGCTTCTATTGTAACTCTGAATCATGAGACGCAGGTGGACAAGAGAGAAGGGACCGCTTCCCTTGGCACTATGACCGACGAGAACATTCTCCCTGGCCACATGTGGAAGAGGATCTTAGGCATCAGCTCACCAACAAGCACATGAGGTTGACCAAACAAAAGGCTCGGTTGATAAGGTCTCACTATGACATCATTCACGATCAGCTCATCTCTTCCCTATTTACCTGGGAGATTGATACCATCCACCCTCCTCCGGGGCCTACTCCCCCAAAGTTGCCAAAGTATGATCTAAAGATAAATGCCAACACCCAACTAATGCACTTTAGGTAGATGATGTCCTTATGTGACATCGAGGATGCATCGATGTGCAAACTCTTCCTATCCAACCTGGGAGAGCTCAGGCTCCTCTGGTTCGACAAATTGCCAAAGTGATCCATACCTTTTTTTAAGAATCTCTCTCTCATCTTCTCACTTGGTTTGTCACGAGCAATAGGCAAAAAAGGAGAGGTCGACTCTTTCCTAGCCTTTATAAAGTTAGCCAACAAGTCTCTCTGCCAGTACGCTGACTGGTATTGGGAGCTCTTCAATGAGATACAATGATATGACTCGACCATCGTTGTCACCTCTTTCAAGCTAGGGTTGGACCACCAGAGCTGATTGCTCGAAGATCTAATATTGTCCAACCCTGTTAGCATGGATGATCTGATGAGCCAGATCGACAAGCACTGTCAGCTAGAAGAAACCTATAGTAAGCGGAGGCAAACCGAACATAGCCTTTCCAAGCAAGGGAAAGGGAACAGAATGGGCAACGGAGGACAATGGGGTGCAATGTTGTGGCGTCTAGTTAAAAGAGGGGACCTTAACCCCACGATTATGCCGACATGAAAACAGCCTTCACCTTGCCAACCTACACACTCCTTAAGAAGATCCAACACGAGCTGTTCTTTAAAGGGCCAAGGCAAGCGCTTAAGGACCAACAGAAACCCATGGCTCTCCCTACGGTTGTTCTTATAATAAGGAGAAAGGGCACCTTACAACATGGTGCCAGGCGTGGAAAAATTTCCTTGAGAGGCTAGTGGCTGATGACCACCTCAAGGAATACATCGATGAGGAGAAAACCAAGGCCAGACCTCCCAAAGAACTAGGGAGGGATGGTAACACGGAGGTCCACATCATAGACGTGATCCACAGCATGATGGACATAGTTGAAGAGAGCCTTCAGGTAAGATCAAACAACCTGCCTTTGCCAAGCAAATCACATCAGTCAACTTGGGCTCCAAACGTTAGCACCCAGATGCACCGGCTGAGGGCATCATCTCATTCTCTGAGAGAAACCTCAGATGCCACACAATGATGCCCTAGTCGTATCTCTTTCCATCGACAAGTCCCTGGTTTGCCGAATCCTAATGGACCAAGGCAGCTCAGTCGAGGTCATGTACTACTCCTTCTTCATGGCACTCTACATCAAGGAGTCAAACTTGGAACAAACTGAGCTTCCATTGGTCAATTTAACTCAGCTCATGTTTGGCCGCTCGACAAGATCAAACTTTCCATCCACACTGGATCCAGAACAATTGAAGTGGAGTTTGTAGTGGTTGATGTGTCAAGCTCGTACAATGCCATTGTCATCCGAGTGTGGCTACACAAGCTGGTTGTGGTGGCCTCAACATACCATCAGGTCCTGCGGTATATGGGAACCCATGGCTAGGAGGAAGTTTAGGAGAATCAACTGGCTACCAAGAAATATTATGTGGCAGTCGCAAAGAGCAAGGTAAGCACAGAGCAAGTGCATTGGGTGGAAGTACCAGATGCCCCAGCACTTGAGGACGTTGATACAAAGGCTATGAAAAATGTGGTGGAGGATCTAGTCGCTGTGTTGGACCAGACTCAAACCCTAATAGGACTTTTTAGTTGGGGTGCAACCTTACAGAGGCTAAACGACAAGAGATGGCATCCTTCCTTTGGCATAACATTAAGGTGTTCGCACGGACACCATATGAAATGCTGAGGGTTGACCCCTCATTCATCAACCATCAACTTAATGTCAACCCCTCTTGGAGAACAGTTATTCAGAAGCCCCGCCACTCGATAGTAGCTCATACTTAAGCCGTGATCGAAGAAGTCAATTGACTATTGGAGGCCAAGGCTATACAGGAGGTGCAGTACTAGAAATGGCTTGCCAACACAATCATTATGAAGGAGAAAAATGACAAGTGACATGTATGTGTAGACTACACAAACCTCAATGATGCATGTCCAAAGGATTGCTTCCCTCTGTCGAGGATTGACCAGTTGGTGGGCACAACTGCTAGGCATGTCCTGTTGAGTCTCATGGACACCTACTGAGGGTACCACCAAATTGCAATGCATGAAATTGACAGAGAGAAAACAGTCTTCATCAACCCTTGAGGGCTGTTCTGTTACAGGGTTACGTCTTTTAACCTAAAAAATGTCGGGGCCACCTATTAGAGGATGATCATCAAAATGTTCGACAAATAGACTGGTGTCACCATGGAAGCATACATCAACAACATGGATTGTCAAGACCTGGCAAGAGGCCAACAGGAAAGCAACTTGAAAGCTATATGTGTATGTGCACGTACCAAAGGTTTGGATGCCCCTGTGGTCTTTCTAAAAAAAAAACCCAACAAACTACCATGAGCGTCGGCCAGAGTTCTCGTGACGTGCATGTGTCCCATGTACATGCTAATTGGACAAACATGTTCGCATGTCCTATAATCGCATCTCCCCTGCATCTTTCTAGGCAACTGCCTGCAATATGGGGAGTACACCTCCATGTGTCCAACCAAGCATAGAGCCCTTGGCAGCACGACCAAAGGTTACGACTCGTGAGATCTTGATCTTGGCAATGAATGCAAACTAAGTGGAGGTTTGGCTAAACATGGCATGGCGTGCGCTCGGCACTGATCAAAGCACTTGGTCGAATGACGATAGCGCCATCCTTGGGCCTGGACCAACATAGATGGGCTGATCGTGAGCATGGGCCAAAGGCCCACTATGCTGCATATTCGGCTTACCACAACAACCCCTCAATTCTTGAGCTCTGTGTTGACTGACAAGACGAATTGGTTGAAGGTCGGAGCCCATTGCCATTTGATAGAGTTCGGAAACCACTTGGCATTGTTCAAATGATTACCTCTAACTTGAGTTTTGAAAGTACTATAGGTGGCAAATGCGATAGGTCACACGAACCATCGCCTCACTTGATGGTGCCATGTGTCACTAATCAAATGCGCAAAAACAAAATGCTTCATCTCCCATGCAGCCAATTCAAAATGTGTGCTAAAGTATAAATAGATGGGAAGTTTTAGAGGGAGATTCACGCTTCTCTCTCTCTAGAACTGAACGATTGTGCGATTATACCCCTCATGTGATCCAATTTCTTCCCAAATTTTTGAAGGTCCATCACAGTTTGTAAGCTTCAGGTACTAATTCATACTTCTCTTTAATTTATCATGTAGATCCAACTGTTTTCTAGCCTTTTTTCTGCTTATTGAATGATTTTTGAGTTTCCACCAAAAACCTTTGAACTGTTGACTAGGGTTGTCACATCAGCCCTAAAAGCTGGCTGAGGTCTTGTCCTTTGGCCAAGCCCTTATAGTATTATGTTGAGCCTCTATTGGCTTTGTATCTTCTAACACTCATGCACTGTTTATAGGATGTTTGAGTCCGAGCTTGACTCTGCCTAAGTGTTGTTGCCTGGTACTGATGGGACAGAGTTCAGTATTCCTTCTGAGGTGTCGGTTGTCAAGGAAAATTGGTCCACAAGGTTCTTCTCCAATCTTGAGAGCTTGGCTAACTTCTGAGACTTGTAGGGAGTTGTAGATAGTGTCCGTGTAGATTTGATCTGGCCAAGCGAGGAGCCCCGGGCTGACAAGTGGCAAATCATCATGCCTTTGATAGAAATCATTGAAGGGGCATTCGCTTCCCCCTTCACCCTTTCCTTAGGCAAGTACTCAATACCCTAAACTTGTTTCCATCCCAGTTTACAATCATCTTCTGCCAAGTGGTTAGGGGGGTCTTCAAATTAAGAGACAAGTTCGGTCTTTCCCTCACTATAGAGGACCTCTTTGGCCTCTACTATGTAATCCAAAATAAAGTCGCGAAAAGAAGGCACCTTGATTGCCGTACAGCCAAGAAGAAACTAATCTGCAAACTGCCAGGCTTGGATAAGTATGCCAATGAGTGCGTCTTAGTGAGAGGGGAGTTTGAATTTGCCATCGGTGAGCTGAGGCTATATCATGTGCCAAGGGGAATTGAGGAAATAGGTAGGCCTCTGTTCATGGTTTTTTTTCTTTCTTGCAACTTTTTTCGTTCAACCTAGTCTGACGATTTTTTCCTACTCCAAGGGCCCAAGTGATCAAACATTTAATGAAGAAGGCCAATCAAGAACATATTGATTGAGCCCTCTCGATATCAAGAAATCAAAGAAGGTGCCCCGACTCTTGGGGTAAGTGGATTCCTACCAAACTACCTTAAAAGCTTGGGTTGACTCGAGTGGTAGCACCAACACTAGTGGTAGAGCAGACTCCAACTATTCAGAGTAGCCTATCGACTACCAAGAGTCTTCCTCAACAAGTCTGGTAGCGAGGTCTCATGCCCGTCCCCCTCTTGGCATCATTCGTGAATCAAGGGACCAGCCGACTGGAGATCAGTTCTCTCGAATACACAATCGCAGGTCGCGCGACATGGTGAGTCATACTAGAGTCAAAGTGATTTGACAAGTCATCTGGGTTGGCATACCTCGAAACTAGGGTGACATGTGTCACGTGGTGCTTGACTAGCGCACGCCAGATAAAGACATATGTTGGCTAGAAAAGATTTTCTTTATAAAATAAAGTTAGAGCATCAATGGTCGAGCATACCAATGTCTATCGTGACTCTAGACTTCGTCCAATGATAGAAGTGTTCTTTTTATAGTATGTAGCAATCTATTTTCTTTTTTAGTTTTTTTAAGAAGTCTGTTAATATAAAATGGTCACAAGTATACGAGACAACCCAAAAAATACCATCGACAATAAAAATTATTTTTTTTCCCAAAAAAAAAAAACAATTGTTTTAGTGAGCTTTTTGGACTTTTGATTATGATATTTTATTTTTTTAAATTCATTCGTTATGACAAATGATTAGTATAAAAATGTAACATGAATCTTATAAAAATTGAGAAAAAAACGATCAGAAGATAAAAACAATAATAGCGAATAATTTTATCCAAATATGTGTATTTTATTACTTAAAATCAACTGAAATTGTCATTGTTCAGATAATCAAGTTCTTCAGTCCCATGTTTAGAACCTGACGTGAAATGCTATCGCAGAAAATTTGCACAATGAGCTATGAGGCTCCAGAAATAATCCTACTATAGACAACTCAATTTGAATCCCCACATATCTTCTAAAGAAATCGTTGGACGATCAGGGTAACTTTTTTAAGAGCATCATCAATGACCCTAGGAAAAAAAAAAGAAGAAAATTCATGAAATCTTATATAATTTATTCCCTTATTTTCTATAATCAGTTTAAAATTTATTTCAATAGTGCATATTTTTCCTTTGTACCGTATTGTAGTAGGGTGACTTTTCAAATGTAAATATTTGTTCCAAGATGGTGTTTTATCTAGTGGATGGTTCGTCAACAATAATACCCCTTTGTACATGCGACGTCTGATTTTTTGGAGACATTAATAAAATAATAATAATAATCCATTAGTGTACTTCATTTTCAAAATGTTGATTGTATGGGATGGTGGACGCCATCGGGAATTTAGGGGAGCTCCAGTGCAGTTATATATAGTAAGAGCAAAATGATATAATTTTGCCTGATTTATTTTCAAAATAATATCGTTTTAATTTTCGTGTATTTTGATAATAATTTGCGCGATAAGTTAAAACGATTTAGTTTTGAAGATAAAATAGACAAAATTATGCTATTTTGCTCGCAATACACGTGCACCATATAAAACTGGACTGGTTTGAAAGTTGACCTTCTCTTTACCACATGCATTCAATAACATTCATGGAGAAAATGTACAATTTTCTAAAGGAGAGCCATGGTGTCTTTTTGGTCCAGTCCACTCCGATGTTGGACTGGACTAAAGGCCCACACACCTTGCAAATAGCCCTCCTTCGAGCGCACGACAAATGTGCAGGTCGATCCAAACAGAAAGTGGTTAGCATGACTACAATACAGTTATGCTTCTGCAACTCCAAGTAGGCGTCAAGCGATTTGGCACTAAGGGTGGAACTAAAAATTTATTTTACCCTGGACTAAAAACGAACCAGACTAAAAAATACATTGAATTGCAAATAATAGGATGGGCTAAAATTATTTTAACTAAAATTTTACATGTAAAAAAAACAAAAGAAAAATTCACCTGGGCTGTGGCCCAGTAGAAGCCACATGTGCTTACGCCTTTGTTCGGCACGTCCATGTAAAGTATAACCTGACACTCAATGCGTCATGCATGAAAACATAGGTGGAGACAATTATTTATGATGTCACGGCGCATGTGCCTAACAGACATGCTGACTAGGGGTGCAGCTACAGTTTTCTATATAAGATAACTAAAGCACTTTATGCAATGCACGTCTAATAAACTACTCTTGAGTATTTTTAGCTAAAGTCATTTTTTCTAGAAATTAATTCAAGTATCGGAGTGTCCTACAGTTGACTATAGTAGGACGATACTAACTGATTATTTCTCTTACAATTCAGATCAAAAAATTCAATATAAATAATTCAAAGAAGAATTCATAGGATTCACGACCCCACAACAAGCTTTATGGGTATTCAATCGAATTTGACTAATAAAATCAATTTTTTAGAAAGACTTGTATATTTTATGTTGCTATAAAGAAATTTGAGAATTGTGGATCTTTTGTTGCTGATGCGGCTGGAGTTGTATGGAAGGGCTTGATGATGACTTCTGAGGTGTGGTTTTGGGCAAAGCCCCTGTGGACTTGGAAGATGTGGTCCCTTGGGCAAATATGCACGCTAAAGGGTAGAACTACTATGTTAAATTACAGTGACCTCCCCTGAGGTTTTTGATACTTACAGAGACCACTCTCTAAGTTTCAGAAAATGCAAAGATTTTCCATACTCTTTTATGAACTGACGTGCGCCAGTCCACATGAACATTTTTTGGCATTTTGAGGGCCTATATAAGGACCCCAAGGCTTAAGGAAAAGGGGGAGGATCTTTCTCTTGTGAGGAAAATGCTTAAGAGCAACTTTTCTTAGGGAAAATTATATTCTTAAAGTTTGAGAGTTATCTAAAAAATTCACGTTAGGAAAATTCTCTTTCAAAGAGAGCATTTTTTATTTTTTTTGGAAAAAAGGACTTTTAGAAAATACATCAAGCCGAGTAGGATCATTCAAGTCAAGAAAAGTAGGAGATGGAGGGTTAATATTGAATAAGTAATCTGCCCATTTACTTATTCATTTCCAACCCTACTCTCGAAAACTTGTGCCAAAGTCAATAGAAACAAAGATTCAATAAAGGTATACTACTTTGTTCTAGCTTGCAATTATTCTTAAGGGAATAGCATATATTAGAAGAAATTATATCATTTTAATTCTTACTCAACCATAAACAAAGAAAAATTGATATCTTTGTTGAACCTACAATTTACTATTACGGTTATAGTTGGGTCACGTACCTCAATTGACTATATTAATTAAATAGCTTAATGGTCTACATATATAGCTAATGTAATCCAAGTTGATCATCCCATTGCGGAAATCACATTCAAGTTCATCGCATTGCATGAAAATCATCATCCCTATTTCTTCAGGTACATACTCTTTGGGTACCTTTTCCTCTTATTATAGCCCCTCAATCAGTGTGAGTGATCCAAGACTAAGGGGATTATTTCAAAAGTCAATCAGATGTTGAGTAACGCCAATGATAACATGACCTTGGTGTTGATAGAAGGACTCACCCCTCCCTAGTTAAGCACGAGCCAAACAGTGTCCCAAAAGAACGTAGGGACAAATAGACAGAAGACCTTTCTCTCACAAAACTAAAGTCCAACAAAGGCTTCCAACTGCAAACCATGGGGACAAAGCCAAACATTCCTCTTCTTCCTCCACCTCTTAAGAGAATATTGATGATGACCAGGACTAGTACACCAAGCTCAATCATGTCACCACTAAAGAAATTTGAGCCACATATGATGCTCACTAACTGGCCCTTGACAATCAAAGACTTCGTACGTGACCAGGCATGTTACCATCGTAATTGCCGAGAACATGCTGCTGCTCAAGGACTATGAGAAGTTGTTATACGACCTTAAGGGTTACTTGATCGAGTTGATGAAACTCAGCATAAAGGTATGGAAAACCTTATTTCCTTAATGTTTTTGAAGTATTGTCTGCCATTTGATTTCCCTCCGTTATGGTATAGGCATGACAACACTTGGCTATCGTGAAATCTGTCTCATAAAAAATGAGGGCCAAATTTGGAGTTTAAGAGCCCTTCACAAAAAGGAAGTAGAGGACCATGGGAGGATGAGAAAGCAAAGAGATTATTCCCACCACAACTAAGGAGAAGGTGAAAGGGCTAGCCCTTTCGCTATAGGTGAAGGAGGAGGAGATGGAAAAGAAGATGGACAAGGCAAACTCCAAACATTATGATGATGGTTTCATTGAGGCCAGGGAAGGTATATGCGGCAAATGGATGGGATCAATGCCGAACTAGCTAAACTACTAGAGAATGCTTTCAAGCCCAGTTGGCTTTAGGATATCAAGGTAGCCCAACTACCAACTAAATCAAACCTCTACCAAATGATCTCTCCATGCCAGGCATTGGATGATGCCCCGGTCCCTTGATTGTCCCACTTGTTGAGACATCTCCTCCTCTAGAAGAATCACTAATTTCGGTCGAAGATGCTGTAGCGATTGATTCTGCAAAAGGAGAAAATATCCAAGCCCTGCCAAAGGAGAATTTGTTCCACCATTGGCTCCATAGTGAGCTAGGGAGATGTAATCTTATTTTCTTACGATACCCAAACTATTGTCGTTTGGTATTGACTTGTTTTTAACTTTGTTTTAATCCATGAATGTTTGACTGGTGCAGAAGCTTGATATATGTCAATGTTTTGAATGTTTAAATTCTCAATGTCTTGAAATCTTGTTTAAATTTTCAATGTCTTGATGTTCATGAAATTTTTCCAAATGCAGGAGCCCTTACCCCCCTAGTCACTACTGAGCTCAGGCTGCGGGGTAGGTGGTGACTATGAGTGCTCGGCAATACCACTAAGAGTCAGTCCATTGGAAAAATTTGAGTGAGTTGCCCAAAAGCTCGAGAGGACAATGAGGGACCATGAGTGGGCTTTGATGGTACGGCCAAACAGCCAATCATGCCCGATGATCAGCATTACCACCAAATCATAAAGTCCTCGACGACAATTGAGGAGTAGCACTTGGACCAATTCCAAGGTAATCTAGGCTTGAGTATCAAGCAATGCCACCATACACGCCTATGCCCGACAACTCCACGTGTCTGAGTACAGAAAATACCACCGTGTTAGAATACATACCACCATACAATAAGTGGTAAGAAAAAATAAATTTCGTTAATAACAATGAATGTTTACAAAGTGGGGACCCTCGATTGTACAAGCTGGTGATAACATTTCTATAAGTTCTAAGGATTTCGTGGCCGAGGGAGAGGAGTCTTGTCCAGGTCTTCTAGCTAGTGCAACCGAACTTCGACAATCTTGGTAACTAAGGAGGAACCTTCCCAAGTAGTACCGAGCTTGTACGTTTTCTTGCTACCAACCATTTTCCTGAGGACGAAGTCATTTGGCTTGAAAGGCCAAGACCGGACCTTCTTGTTATAGTCCTTGGATAGCTCTTGCTGGTATGCAACTATTCTGATTCTTGCCGAGTATTAGTGTTCTTTGGCCAGATCCAAGGTGGTGGACACTGAGTGATCATTGGCCTCTAGGTTGAAATCTTCTATCCTTGTGGTTGGGAGGTCGAATTCTAACGGTATGATTACCTCCATTCTGAAGGCCAATGAGTATGGAGTTTGGCTGGTCGAGCGCCGGGTTATAGTTTAGTAGGCCCAAAGGACACTGTATAGTTCCTAGGCTCATCTTCCTTTAGCTGCTAGGAGCCTGTGTTAATTTTGCTTTGGACGATCTTGTTCAAGGCTTCGACTTGACTATTGCACTGAGGGTAGAAGGGTTTTGAGTTGAAGAATCATATCTTGTCCTTGAACTTGAGATGATGTTTTGCCATACAAATCTGTTGACGTCCCGATCTTCTATGGTGACTAGGGTCTTAGCCTCCACCCGCTTGATAAAGTAGTATGTGGTAGCAATTAAGAACTTGAATCCCTCTTAGTCCACTAAAAACTTGCCAACAATATCTAGGCCCCATTGAGGAAATGACTAGAAGCTGGTGAAAGTGTTCAGCTGCTCGCCGGGTTGGTGAAGAAGAAGGGACAACCTCTGACACTAGTTGCAGTCTTAGACTAGTTTGTTTGCTTCTTTGTTCATGTTTGACCACCTGTACCCCTGTGTTAGAGCTTGGTACAGGAGTGACCATCCTTGTGAATGATACCCATAACTGTCAAAGTGTAGCTCTTGGAGTATGACGCCCGCCCATTTTGGGTTCACAAATAGGAGATAAGGTCCAATGTAAGACCTTTGAAAAAGCTTAGGATTGGGACCCAACTAGAACTGGTTGCTTTGTAGATAGTCTTGTGTGCCCCCCTTCGATACTCATGTAGGACTTCATCCTTGAGATAGTCAACAATTGGGTCTAGTTGTTGAGGGCACTAAATGATAGACTAATATAGTTCAATACATCCACTTTAACATCTAGGCG